>CM069161.1:14859285-14905349 GCA_035221665.1 Okamejei kenojei
CCCCCCCCCCCCCCCCCGAGACCCCCCCCCCGATCAGTGCGTGTGGATCAGTGTGTGTGGTTCAGTGTGTGTGGATCAGTGTGTGTGTGGATCAGTGTGTGTGTGGCTCAGTGTGTGTGTGGTTCCGTGTGTGTGTGGATCAGTGTGTGTGTGGATCCGTTGTAGTGTGTGGATAGTGTGTGTGTGGGATCGTGTGTGTGTGGATCCGTGTGTGTGGGTCAAATGTGTGTGAGCCAGTTTGCGTTGTGGTGGGGGGTGGGGGGAATAGTGTGAGGTTCTGTGAGTGTGTGAGTCTGTGTGTGTGTGTGTGGGTCAGTTGTGGGTCAGTGTGTGTGTGTGAGGTCGGTGCTGTGCATGTGTGTGGGTCGGTGGCGTGTGGGTAGTGCGATGTGAATGGGTAGTGGCGGCGTTGTGGGTCAGGTGCGCGTGTGGGTCAGTGCGCATGTGGGTCGGTGCGCGTGGTGTGGGTCAGTGCAGGCATGTGGGTCAGTGCGGCGTGTGGGTCAGTGCGAGTGTGGGTCGGTGCGCGTGTGGGGTCAGTGCGCCATGTGGGTCAGCGTGTTGCGTGACCTGTCCCCTAGCGAGGGTTCTGTGTATTGAACTTTGCCAATCACATCTTTTGCTGCTCTTGTAGATTGTGCTGGGCCCTCGACTCGGAGAGATGACGGAGGAACAGAGTGGTCTGGGGCCAAGCGATGTGTCGATAGTTTGACTGCATTGGAATCAACTGGAGAGGGGACGTACGGGCAAGTTTACAAAGCAAAGGATAAGACAAGGTAACGGCCATCACACTCCTCCCTTGCTGAGCACGTCTTCATGGTGAAAAAGCAAGTTATGTTTCAGATTTTTGTTCACTAATTTTTTTTTGAGTTTTTTTGACCTTTTACTTGTGTTTGGTTGGGGTTTAATCCGGGCTAAGTGTGAATTGTGGTAACTTTGGGCCGTGGAAATATAAGGGGAAAGTAGATAGGACCATAAACAGCAGGACTCGTCCGCTCCTGAGAGTGGCAATAAATGTGCACTGCTTGCTTGCCTTCACTCGTTGGGCTTTGAGTATATATTTCTACTACAGTCAGCAAAGTCACAATGTAGCTCGAGCATTTTGGTTCAGGCTGATTTTGGAGTCTTGTCTGCATTTCTGGCCGCACCCCATTGCAAGGAAGGATGTGGAGGCTTTGGAGGAAAGGTGCAGGAAAAGGTTTACCCGAATGGCTAGTTGGATCAGAGGGTCACCAAAGTGCTGGGAGTAAAACTCAGGCAGGCCCGGCAGCATCTCCGGGATTACCTATCCAGGTTCCCACATGATGTTGCCTGACCCGCTGAGTTACTCCAGCACTCTGTGAAGTCACCTAGCCATGGTCTCAAGATGCTGCCTGACCCGCTGAGTTACTCCAGCACTCTGTGAAACGTCACCTATCCATGTTCTCCACAGTGCTGCCGGATCCGGCCTGAGTTTACTCCAGCACTCTGTGAAAACGTCACCTATCCATTGTTCTCCATCAGGGATGCTGCCTGGGACCCGCTGAGTTACTCAGAGCACTCTGTGTTCCAGTGTTTTAACCGCATCTACAGTTGGTTGTTTCTGCATTCTGGATTCGAGGGTGTTAGCTATAAAATTAAATGTGCATAAATTCATTATCATCGGAGCGAATTAGGCCCTCAGCCCTTGAGTCAATTCCGCCATTCGTTTATGGCTGATATATGTTTTCCCTGTGGGAAACCCCATTCTTCCTCCTTCTTCCCCATATCCTTATAATAAAGGAATCTATCAATTCCTTTAAATAATACCCAATTGACGGCCTCCACTGTCTGTGGTAATGAATCCACAGATCCTAACTTCCTCCAACCAAAGAAATGCCTCTCTCCTCCTTTCTAAAGGTACGTCCTTTTATTTCTAAGGTTGTTGCCCGCTGGTCCTTGACTCTCCTGCTAATATCCTCTCCCATCCACTATATCCAGGCCTTTCACTATTCAGTAAGTTCCAATGTGGTCCCGCTTCATTCCATCTAAACTCCAGTGAGTAAGGCTCAGTGCCGTCAAACAGGATATGTATTTTTCTGGAGATTTGGATGCTGTGGAACCAATCTGATAGTAATGAAAATGATGACGAGATGTGGATAAGGTAGGCAGTCAGAACCTTTTATAAGGGTAGAAATAGAAATGGCCTCAAAGAACAGAGGGCACATCTTTTAGGTGGAGTGGAAAAGAACGTTTTAAAGAAGATGTGCCGAGAATGTTATTTAATCAGAGAGTGGTAGTTGACTTAGAATCGTGGTGCAGGGTAAGTGTGGATTCAGATATGATGAGATTTTGGAGAATAGTGCAGGTAGGCCTAGTCAGCCCTTCGTGCCAGCACTGCCATTCACTGTGGATCAATGGCGGATCATCACAATCAGTGCCCCGTTCCTGCCCTTCTCCCCATATCCCTTGACGCACCATCTTTAAGTGCTCTAATCGAACTCTCTCGTTGAAAGCATCCAGAGAATTGGCCTGCCCTTTGCCTTTGAGGTAGAGAAATTCCACAAATTTAACAAAACTCTCTGGGTGGAAAATATTTTTTCCTCGTATCGTTCTTAAATGAGTTAGATTTGAAGCTCTTGGGGCTAGGCAGAATCAAGGGAATTAGGGGAAGAAGGCAGGAACGGGGTACTTGGATTGGGGTTGAGCCAGCCATGATCACATTGAACGCACTGTGGGCCCGAAGGGCCAAATGGCCTACTCCTGCACCTATTGTCTAAATGGTTCTACCCATTATTCTTAAAAACTGTGGCCCTGGTTCTGGATCCCCAACCATCGGGAACACGTTTCGTATCCTCCCTCTAGCATGGCCATATCTATTATGTTTCAATAAAATTCCCTCCATACTCCTAAATTCAGAGTATACAAGTCTTGTTAGTTTTATTCTATTGTGATGCTCCGCGCACTCCCTCAATAGCAAGAATGTCCTGCCTCAAGTTTTGGAGACCAAAACTGCACACAATTAATCCGGTGGTGGTCTCACAGGGCCTGTGCAAACTGTTGAAGGAATTCTTTGCTCTTATACTCAACCTCCCTTGTTAGGGAAAGCCAACATTGCCATTCGCCTTCTTCATCTGCCTGCTGTACCTGCATGTCTAAATTTCAGTGATTGATGAAAACAAGGACCCAGATCCCATTGTTCTTCCCTTTTTCCTAACTTGACACCCATGCAGATAATAATCTGCTTTCCTGTATTTGCACCCTAAGTGGGACAACCTTCACATTTATCCACTTTAAAACTGCATCTGCCCATGCATCTGCCCACTCAACCCAACATGTCAAAGTCACCCTGCATTCTCATAGCATCCTCCTCACGTTCACACTGCCACCCTGCTTTGTGTATCTGCAAATTTGCTAAGATTTACTCTTAATCCTTCATCTATATATTTAAGATATTTTGTTTATTGCTGCGGTCCCAGCCACGAGCCTTGCGTTACCCCACTAGTCACTGCCTGCCATCTGGGAAAGGGACCGTTAATGCCTACTCGGTGTTTCCTGTCTGCCAATCAATTTTATGTCCATGTCAGTACCCTCTCCCAATTACCATGTGCTCTAAATTTTGTCCCAATATCATCAAAGGCTTTCTGAAAGTCCTGGTAGACTACATTCCACTGTCTCTCCCTTGTCCAGTTTCCTAGTTACATCCTCAAAAAAATTGCAGTAGATTAGTCAAGGCTGATTTCCCCTTCATAATTAACATGCTGACCGGACAAATCCTGTTACTGTAATCCAAATGGCGCTATTTCATCTTTTTTGATTGTCCAGCATCTTCACACCACCGACGTCTGGCTAAACTGGTCTATAATTCCTGTTTTCTCTCGCCCGCCCATCTTAAAAACATGGATAACATTATTACCCTGCAATCCACCGGAATGATCCAAGAATCTGTAAGAAACATTGGAAAATGATCACCGATGCGTCCAACAATTTCTAGAGCCACTTTCCTTAAGTACCCGGGGATACAGACCATCAGGCGTGGGGTTTTATCAGCCTTCAGGCCCATCAGTCTACCCTAACTCCTTTCCTTGCCTAAGGTGGAATATCCTTCAGTTCTTCCGTCACCCTAGTTCCTTGGTCAATGGTACATCTGGGAGATTGTTTGTGGACCTTCTTAGTTGAAGGAACAGATCAAAGTACCTGTTCGACGTGTCTGCCATTTGCTGTTCCCCATAATAAATTCACCTGTTTTCTGTCTTCAAGGGTCCCCACATTTGTCTTAATTCTTTTTTTCCTCTTCCTCATACCTAATGAAGCTTTTACTATCCCTTCATTTATATTCTTGGCAAGCTTACCTTTATACCTCATTCTTTCTCCCCGTATTGCTCTTTAGTTATTTCGTTGCTCTTTAAAGGTTTTGCCCAAATCCTTTGGTTCTGGTTCATCTTTGCTTTGTTATACTTTCTTCTCTTTTTGATTTTATATTGTCCTTTGACTTCCCTTGTCAAGCCTCGGTCACCCCTTACTCCCTTAGATTCTTTCTTCCTCCTTTGGAATGGACTGATCCTGCTTCTTCTGTATTATTTCCCAGACATACTGCCATTGTTGTTCCAGGATTAGTTTAAGTTGGCTGCCTGTTGGGCAAAGGGCTGTTGCCTGTGCTGAATGGTTAAATTTGCATGTATTAGTAGGACACTCTCCTCTTCTCAAGGTGAGATGGTGGTGCTTGAAAAATGGTTCGTCTCGATTAATGTAAAAGAAGGCTTTCCAATCACAGCCATTCGAGTAATCAAAATCCTACGTTCGGCCAGCTTGAACACACGGAGTAGTGTGGTGAACATGACGGAGATAGTGGACCGACAAGCAGGATGCACTCGGACTTCAAAAAAAGGTGAAGGTAGTCGACTGCAGTGTGGTCTGCGGGGGGTCAGGGCAGCGCAGGTGTTCAGGGCAGCGCGGGGGTTCAAGGCAGGGTCCAGGGCCAGGCGCGGGTCAAGTGCTCACGGTCAGGGCAGCGTGGGGGGGTCAGGGCAGCGCGGGAGGGTCAAGGAATCGCATGCATTGGTGGAATTCTACTGTTGCTAGTCTGTGAACTGGTACAGGCTCCTAGTTGCTGTTTAATTGTCTATGTCCCAGCGTTAGGGGGTGTGGTCAGATAGCTAAACTCGAAGCTGCTCAATTCCTGGAGTCAATGGCATGGTAGTCGGAAGCCATGGATCAGGGTGGGCAGATGGTGGTGATGTGCACAGTCCTCATGCCTGCACCCACTGGGTCCTGGGTTTCAAACTTCCAACCCCTGGCCTCTCCTTGTTGGAGGCAACACTTCCAGGAGATGCCGGAAATCTCAAAGCCAGAGCGATTTCTTGTCATAGCCAATATTTACTGGTCCAGGACCTGTTTCATTTTCTCATTGTTAGCCAGGAAGATGGGGTCCTAAGGACAGCGCGCTCTGCAAGGCTCGGCTGTAGCAGGTGCTGTGACAAGGTTGGTGTAGCAGGGGCGGTGACAGGTTGGTGTTGGTCTGGTACCTGCACATTCACAGTGGTGATGGGGTCAGTGTGGATGTTGGAAGCATTGTAACCCGGGGCCAGCCAGAAGTAGTCCTGATTGTTGTGGCGGTTGTAACCAGAAGTGCAGCTATCCACCATGATTGAGCTCTGGCAGTTGAGTGAGACTCAGTGTTACTCATGAAAAACAAAACATCCTTTGCTGAATATTCCCGTGTGGTTGTGCAGCTGGGAGACTATTGCTTCCCGCTCTATCACTGTCGCATGTGTGTTTCCAGGGGCCTTCTACCTGGTTCTTTGAGTACAGGACCACAGACCTGATGGGGCTTTGGAGTCAGGGCTGGTGGCACTTCACCGAGGGGACCACATCAATCCTTCATGAGGCAGTTGATGGATGGCCTTGATTACTGTCACAAAAAAAAACTTCCTGCAACCGGGACATCAATGTTCAAAAAAATCCCTCCTCAATAAAACAACAGGTAGGGAGGGGGCTGGCAGGGCAGAGGGAGGGAGGGTGGAGTGTGTAAGGAAGACGGGATTCGTGCGGGGCTACTGTGGTGTGGTGGAGAGTGGGGGAGGATAGGGTGGAGCGGAGGGTGGAGTGGGGTCGGGCCTCTGCTGTTAGTGGGGAGTGGGGGAAGGGAGGGGGAGGGTGGGGTGAGGACTACTGTGGTGTGGGTGGGTTTTCTATGAATGGGGGGAGTGGGGTTCGGAGTGTAACGTACGTCGCGGGTTACAGAGACGCTGTGTGACTGATTTATTCTCTTGATCCAGTGGGCAGATTAAGCTGGCAGATTTTGGCCTGGCGCGATTGTACAACTCTGAGGAAAGGTGAGTGGGCAGTACTCATTGGACATGTTCCGGTTGTATTTCGGCCCTGAGTGTGTGTGAATCGGGATCTGGTTGTCTTGGTGAGAGCACAGTGTATTGTCTATGGCGCTGGTGGCACAGACGAGGAGGTTATTGATCACTGGTGGCACAGACGAGGAGGTTATTGATCACTCCTGCATGGACCCTAAGAGAATGGCATCACATCCCACATGCAGAGAGAGTTTGCAAATGACCTGACCTCAGCATCTGCTGCCCGTCCAACCAAAGCCCTTCATCTTCACACCATTCCTGAGGTCCGTCCGTGACCAAGAGCATCACTGAGAGGAAGCCCACCTCGCCTGTGTATGACGGACGTCCAGTGGGGCACTCCAGCCGGGCACTGCCAAGCCCATTCCTGGCCTGGGTTAGGCCATGCCCATTTGTTCACATGGACCAGTACAGGAACAGGCCCTTGTGCCCGCAATGTCCGTGGCCAACATGATTGGCAAGTTAACTGATCTCATCTGCCTCTATCCCTCACTCTCAGTACTTCCCCTCTTATTTCTTGAACGCCACGATATACCTACTCCGCCACCATCACCCCTGGGAATGTGTCCTACCCACCGGTCTGTGTAAAAGCAACTTGCCACTTCCGCACACACTCCTTTGAACTTCCCCCTCTCACCTTATGAGAGTTATGCCATCTAGTGTTGGACACGTCCACCATTTCCAACTGGGACTGATTGGAAATGCATGGGAATGGAGACAGAATGCGGAGACCTGTAGGTGATGCATGATGAGCGGTGCAGACAGGGTCATGCTCGAATGCAGGCTCAGGCTGTGTCATTAGGTAGATGAGGCAAATGGTACTGGACCTTCTGCAGACATGACTGGTGTTACGATGAGACCAGGGTCACAGTACGGCAGCTGATGGAGCTGCCCGAGGAAGTCCTCACCGACTGGCTTCATTGAATTCATTTGAGGAGCAAACAAAGTGAATCGAGCAGACATTGTGGATCACGTCCCGCTAGATGTCAGCAAGGGTTCTGATTGACCAGCATGGCTGATCAATCAGGAATGGAAAATCCAAAGGGAAATTAACAAAACAATTTTAAAATGTTGTCAGCAAAGGGTGATGGTGAGCAGGTGTGTGAGTGAGCGCAGGACTGAGTGCACTGGGCATCCATTGGGCTCATACCAACAGCTGGTGCTCTGCCGAATAATGCTCCGTGACCAGCAGGTGTGTCAATGCCACCAGACCGATGCTGGACAGTGTTCCTGGCTGCACGGAGACATCACACAGTGGCCCAGATAATGGCAGATGGAAATCCAGTCTCAGGATTGTATGGGAGCAGGGACTGTCCAGGCATTGTCTCGGACAGGGAGTTACCGTGATTCAGGAGGGCATGAGGCCAAAGGCTGAGGCTCCAGAATACAAGCCAGGATAGACTTGTGCAGGAAAGGAGCTGAAGCATGTGCTTCATTGTGTGCAGTGTCCCATGTGGTTGACATGTAGGGCCAGCTGGGCAACTGTGACGCAGGCTGGGCTGCGGTTTGGAATAAAGAGCTGACAGAGAATATACCTGGCACAGGAGTTGATAATGAGATGGAAGAGTTAAATTGAGCCAGCAGCAGAATGAGAATGTGGACCTCTCTACCTGCAGGACAAGTGAAGCAGACCTCTCATCTTGTGAAACCCTGCTGGTCTCTGGGTTGTGTTTCCATTGCCATGCCTCGCCCATTTCTCTCCAGTGGTGCGTGATGCCTCTCAGCTTGTGCATGGATCTGGCCCTTTGTGCTGGTGGACTCTCTGGGTTTGTGTTTGTGTTGGCAGTGGCCCATGCTCATAGCTCCTATATCTCTTTGCCAGCCGCCCTTACACCAACAAAGTCATCACGTTGTGGTATCGACCACCAGAACTGCTGCTGGGGGAGGAGCGATACACGCCTGCCATCGACGTTTGGAGCTGTGGGTAGGTGCCGCTCGAGTCTGCCCATGATCGCCAATGATTCCCACCGCAGTCAGCTTAATACCAAGCCCTGTGGGAACAAGGGTGCAGCAGTACTGGGCCTTGGCTGAGGGGGGAGGAGGAGGGTGGGGGGCACTAAACCAGGTTGAGCAAGGCTGTGCACACCAAAATGGACTATGTCGTGGATCGCTGGGCCATGGTGAACACGTGGCTGTAAGTATGAGCGGGCTGTATGTCCATGTTGGCAGCGGTTCGTGGGCATGAGTCAGCTGGGCGCTGCTGGTGGTGGTATGCAGACCGCATGCGTCAGCTGTCACCTCACGCATGGGTGCAAATGTGCATCTCCCTGTATGTGGATGGGAAGCTGGGCTTTTGTGTGCCCAAGCCGAGTGAGGGAGCTCATTGGGCTGGCACTGGCAGTCAGTGGCACGGGCGATCGGGGCACGGGCGATCGGGGCACTAATAACCGGGCCACTGGCGATCGGGGCACTAATGATCAGGGCACTAGCAGTCAGTGGCACTGGCGATCGGGGCGCTGGCGATCGGGGCATTAACGGTCGGGTCACTGGCAATCGGGGTACTGGCGATTGGGGCACTGGTGATCGGGGAACTAATGATTGGGGCACTGGCGATCGGGGTACTGACGCTCAGGGCACTAACTGTCTCTTATCTTTGCAGCTGTATCCTTGGGGAACTCTTCACTAAAAAACCAATCTTTCAGGCCAATCAGGAGCTGGCACAACTGGAGCTGATCAGGTAGGCAAACTTTCCCACCGCTTGTCTGTGGGTTTATGTCCATGGCTGGAGGCCCAGAGCTGGCCCCACGCGTCTGGCAACACTGCTCCAGAATGTTCCAGGTCTGTGCTGCGACTCCAGGAATAGGCTCGGATTTGAATTTTCAGCGGCTGTGAGAATGGTTGTGTGATGCTTGTTCATGTGATAGGAACAGAATTAGGTCATTCGGCCCATCAAGTCTACCCCACCATTCAATCATGGCTGATCTATCTCTCCCTCCTAACCCCATTCTCCTGCTTTCTCCCTGTAATCCTGACACTCACGCTAATCATGGTTCTCTCAATCTCGGCCTTGGAAATACGCAATGATGGCCTCCTCAGCTGTCTGTGGGAATGAATTGCACAGATTCTCCACCTTCTGACTAAAGAAATTCCTCTTCATCTCCATTATGAAGAGATAAGTAGCAATGTAGCAAGTACAAACAGGACGGTCTGCGCCTGGGCTGGAATGGAACCAATGTCCTGGGGGGGGTGTTTGCTAGTGCTGTCGGGGAGGATTTAAACTAATGTGGCAGGGGGATGGGAGCATGAGCAGAGAGACAGAGGGGTGTAAAATGAGGGTAGAAGCAATAGGTAGCAAGGTGAAAAGTAAAAGTGGCAGACAGAAAAATCCAGGGCAAAAATCAAAAAGGGCCACTTTTCAACATCATTGTATAAGGGATAAGAGTGTCGTAAAACAAGCCTGAAGGCTTTGTGTCTCAATGCAAGGAGCATTCGTAATAAGGTGGATGAGTTGAATGTGCAGATAGTTATTAATGAATATGATATAGTTGGGATCACGGAGACATGGCTCCAGGATGACCAAGGCTGGGAGCTGAACATCCAGGGATTTTCAATATTCAGGAGGGATAGACAGAGAGGAAAAGGAGGTGGAGTAGCGTTGCTGGTTAGAGAAGAGATTAACGCAATAGAAAGGAAGGACATTAGCTTGGAGGATGTGGAATCGATATGGGTAGAGCTGCAAAACACGAAGGGGCAGAAAACGCTAGTGGGAGTTGTGTACAGGCCACCTAACAGTAGTAGTGGAGTTGGGGATGGCATCAAACTGGCAATTAGAAATGCGTGCAACAAATGTAAAACAGTTATAATGGGTGACTTCAATCTACATATAGATTGGGTGAATCAAATTGGCAGGGGTGCTGAGGAAGAGGATTTCTTGGAATGTATGCGGGATAGTTTTCTGAACCAACGAGAGAGCAGGCTATTCTAGACTGGGTATTGAGTAATGAGAAAGGGTTAGTTAGCAGTCTTGTTGTGTGTGGCCCCTTTGGCAAGAGTGACCATAATATGGTTGAGTTCTTCATTAGGATGGAGAGTGACATTGTTAATTCAGAAACAAGGGTTCTGAACTTAAAGAAAGGTAACTTTGAGGGTATGAGATGTGAATTGGCCAAGATAGACTGGCAATTGATTCTTAAAGGGTTGACGGTGTGTAATGCAATGGAAGGCATTTAAAGACTGCATGGATGAACTACAACAATTGTTCATCCCAGTTTGGCAAAAGAATAAATCAGGGAAGGTAGCGCATCTGTGGATAACAAGGGAAATCAGGGATAATATCATAAGATGAAGCATGCAAATTAGCCCAAAAAAGCAGCCTACCACAGGACTGGGAGAAATTCAGAGTCCAGCAGAGGAGGTCGGAGGGCTTAATTAGGAAAGGGAAAATAGATTATGAAAGAAAACTGGCAGGGAACATAAAAACTGACTGCAAAGGTTTTTATAGATATGTGAAGAGAAAAAGATTAGTTAAAACAAATGTAGGTCCCTTGCAGTCAGAAACTTTGAATAACTACTTTGGTTCTGTCTTCACTAAGGAAGACATAAATAATCTGCCGGAAATAGCAGGGGACTGGGGGGGGGTCAAATGAGATGGAGGAACTGAGTGAAATCCAGGTTAGCCGGGAAGTGGTGTTAGGTAAATTGAATGGATTAAAGGCAGATAAATCCCCAGGGCCAGATAGGCTGCATCCCAGAGTGTTTAAGGAAGTAGCCCCAGAAATAGTGGATGCATTAGTGATAATTTTTTCAAACTCTGGAGTAGTTCCTGAGGATTGGAGGGTAGCTAATGTAACCCCACTTTTTAAAAAAGGAAGTGAGAGAGAAAACGGGAATTACAGACCAGTTAGTCTAACATCGGTAGTGGGGAAAATTCTAGAGTCAGTTATTTAAGATGGGATAGCAGCACATTTGGAAAGTGGTGAATTCATTGGACAAAGTCAGCATGGATTTATGAAAGGTAAATCATATCTGACAAATCTTATAGAATTTTTCGAGGATGTAACTAGTAGAGTGGATAAGGGAGAACCAGTGGATGTTTTATATCTGGACTTTCAGAAGGCTTTCGACAAGGTCCCATATAAGAGATTAGTATGGAAACTTAAAGCACACGGTATTGGGGGTTCAGTATTGATGTGGATAGAGACCAGGCTGGGAGACAGGAAGCAAAGAGTAGGAGTAAACGGGTCCTTTTCAGAATGGCAGGCAGTGACCAGTGGGGTACCGCAAGGCTCAGTGTTGGGACCCCAGCTATTTACAATATATATTAATGATCTGAATGAGGGAATTGAATGCAACATCTCCAAGTTTGCAGATTACATGAAGCTGGGGGGCAGTTAGCTGTGAGGAGGATGCTGGGAGGCTGCAAGGTGACTTGGATAGGTTGGGTGAGTGGGCAAATGCATGGCAGATGCAGTATAATATGGATAAATGTGAGGTTATCCACTTTGGTGGCAAAAAGAAGAAAGTAGACTATTATCTGAATGGTGGCTGATTAGGAAAAGGGGAGATGCAATGAGACCTGGGTGTCATGGTACACCAGTCATTGAAAGTAGGCATGCAGGTGCAGCAGGCAGTGAAGAAAGCAAATGGTATGTTAGCATTCTTAGCAAAAGGATTTGAGTATAAGAGCAGGGAGGTTCTACTGCAGTTGTACAGCGTCTTGGTGAGACCACACCTGGAGTATTGCGTACAGTTTTGGTCTCCTAATCTGAAGAAAGACATTCTTGCCATAGATAGAGTACAGAGAAGGTACACCAGACTGATTCCTGGGATGGCAGGACTTTCATATGAAGAGAGACTGGATAGACTCGGCTTGTACTCGCTAGAATTTAGAAGATTGATGGGGGATCTTATCGAAACGTACAAAATTCTTAAGTGGTTGGACAGGCTAGATGCAGGAAGATGGTTCCCGATGTTGGGGAAGTCCAGAACAAGGGGTCACAGTTTACGGATAAGGGGGACGTCTTTTAGGACCGAGATGAGAAAAAAAATTTTTTACTCACAGAGTGGTGAATCTGTGGAATTTTCTGCCACAGAAGGTAGTTGAGGCCAGTTCATTGGCTATATTTAAGAGGGAGTTAGATGGCCCTTGTGGCTAAAGGGATCAGGGGTATGGAGAGAAGGCAGGTACGGGATTACTGAGTTGGATGATCAGCCACGATCATATTGAATGGCGGAATGGCCTACTCCTGCACCTATTTTTCTATGTTTCTAATGTTACAAAATTTTGAGATTTTAAAAATCAGGTCTGCAATTTATCCCATCAGATAAAGCATAAAAATAAGTTTAATTTCACAACTAATTCACTTTCATATCTTCAGTATTAAAAATGTTATGGCCATTTTCATACTCGGAAATTAGCATCTTGTTCCCCATTGCTTTTCCATTGACAACAGAAAAGCTGTGATCGAGGACAGTCAAAAGCCCATAACGTTCTTAAAAATTAAGAGAACTGAAATACATTTTCAATTATTATAGTTGAAGCATTCTGAAACAAATATGAAACAATCTTACTTGGATGACCTGAAATTAAAGCATATAATAGTAAGATTAAACGAGAACTTACCAGTTCGAAGTTTGATCGTTATTTTATGAGGAGTTACGATGAGGGATTACGTGAAGAACCCGCCTGGCGCTGGCAAACGGCATACTTCAAAGCAGCGGCATGAAAAACACAGAACACAAAATAGCCGAAGTAACATAGTAAGGCTCATAATAGACTTAGAACTACCAGATGATCATTTATTTTATGAGGGTGGGGAGTGGAGGGCACGTAATCCCTCATCGTAACTCCTCATAAAATAACGATCAAACTTCGAACTGGTAAGTTCTCGTTTAATCTTACTATTTTACTTCGGAGTCACGTGAGTGACTACGTGAAGAGTTTAAAGCTTTCTGTGTTTTCGTGTCGTAGAATTTATTCCATACGACAGTACGGCTCATTAACACAATAACGAGCGAATAACACATTTTCCCCAAACATTGCCTCAAGTTATGTGATAAATAATTTTCACATTATAAAAAATGAAAATAATGCCCTTTCTATTGAAAAGCAAATTTATCACAAATACCAATTGATATATATTTTTTTTATGGCATGACAAAGCAACAATTATAGCAAACCGAACATTGCGTGTCTAAATCTGACACCATGACTGGTTCCTTTATTTTAACAGTAATCTATAGCCTCCTGCGGCCTTGCATCTTTGCTCGAGTGGCTCATCCTGTGCCATTCCTGTGAATGTATTTTCCTCATTAACAGAATGATTTTCCACCTTTCAGTGTCTAGTTCCTACTGAATGTATCCAATTATTAACCATCTAGAAATACATTCCTCTATAACCATCAGTTTTACTGAACCCAATGTGTTTTTTGTGTGTAATAAGCAGTCTCATTGCCACAGACTCTTACCTACTGCAACATTTTCATCAATGTTCACACACACACACACACACACACACAACTTAAAGCCAGCAGGATGTGCTTATAGGTTTACCTTGGTTTTGTTTTCAGGTCTTCTTGGCGTGCTTTGTTTGGTAGATTCATAAACATATATGATAATGCAATTTGTATCCACATGCCATTATAACGTAACATTTGCAATGTTTGCACTCTTATATTGATACTAAATTTATCAGAATTATTATTTTCAATATTTAAGTTTTTTGAATCATAGATAGAGTTAAAGTCCATTTCTTAAAGCATTTCAAGATTTTTTATCTCCTGCCTTTATATTTTTTACAATTTTGGACAGATTATATATACATATACCCATATCTATATCTATATCTATATATATATATATATAATATATATATATATATACACACACACATATATATATTTTATTAACATTTACATATATATCCCTTTCCATATTGGGATATTATGAATGCATCTGATAACTTCTTGGTTAATATATTGTCCGTTTATAAGACGGTAACACTCTGAGCCCTATAATTGGCTCTATCAATTAGATACTTAAAAAATGCAATCCACAAGGAAATGACATATATCTAAATGAAAAAATAACTTTACTGTATATACAGACCTCCAATTTCTTATAACAAAATATAGTTATTTAGACTTATTTCCGCAAATTGCAGGTATAACACTTCTTTATACATAATTATTTTATTGATATATCGTAATATTGGTTTACATTCATAGACTTCTTTGACCATCAGCTGTTGAGATGGTCTAGTCAACCTGTAGATAGTCAAATTCATATTTTCACTTATGGAGGTTTTTGTACAACAATAAATTACTGCAGGGTTTCTCAACCTGGAGATCCCAGTGGGTGCCAGCAGCATCCAAAGAAACAAAGGGAGACAGGCAACGACCTAGGTCGAGACCCCTTTTTTGACTTCAATAAATTACTGCCATTATGAATCATCACTAGCAGTTCAAAATCACACAATATAAATGACCATAAAGGACCCATATTGGGCCACCAAAATGCCTCTGGCAGTGTCCTGCTACATATTCATCAGACACTGCCCTATTAAACAAAAATGAGGAACACAAAGAATCTTTTTTCCTCATGTACTTTGGAGAAAAGCATCCACCTTCACTGTTCTTAGATTACCCACAAGAATATTCGAAAGATCAGTGATTTAATCTGTATGCAATCAGATTAATTGTAAGTAATCCATATTAATGACAATATGTTTTTCTTCCCAAATTTTGTTATCTTCCGATACCATTGTCTCTTCCTTAGAGATAAACAGGTGGACTAAACTTTAAAACATACCACATCTGTTTACTTAGATAATCCCATAATTGTTGTTTGACTTATCTTGTGACCCACAAGAAATATTTAAAATCAGTGATTTAATCTGTATACAACCAGATTAATCGTAAGTATGCAAAATAATGACAATATATTTTCCTCCCAAATTTGACCATAGTTAACATATGCCCACAGCCGTGTATTGTTCATCTTGATACGACATGGACAGTATCCATAATAAAACAATCAATCTTTTTTATCCATAACTCCTTATACTTCAACAATTAATACGAATGTTTGGAAAATTCTTAGGACAAACCATTTATGTTTGCCTGGTATAATTGTCTGTCCGCTTAACAAAAAACATATCAATTATTGTTATAAGAATAGATAATATTCTTATCTTTACCCAAACATTCACAGAAGCTGTACATCATCTGTAACACTTGCTTCAGTTGTAATTTTATAGTTGAAGCAGCTTATGAACCTTTTTTACATTACTAATAATGATAACGTATCATTTGATATTTTGCATAAGCCTCTTCACAAGGCATACATATTCTATAAGCTTCTGTATTCCTTCTTTTGGAACTTTATTTATATTTTCCCCTAACCTAATGGAGGAACAAAGTATGTCAACAACAATAATACATATTTGTATCATGGAACAATTTTCCCCACTCTTATGGTGCTTAAAATTACTTCTGAATTCAGAATAGTAATTTAAAAATATTTTATTAATGCCTGAGCATATGCTTTATGTAATGGGTCAAGTCCTACCTCCCACCAGGTTTGTAATGGCAGGCACTAATTTGCAGCTGCTCTTTATCTCTTCTAATTTAAAATGTAATCGAGATAACCCATACCATGTACCTCATTAGTGCAAGTGCTGATCTTTTATCAGTATATTGTTCCTTCAGTGTGTTCAGTTTAACAACTTGAACTGATTGATTGTTTGGACACGTTTTAACTTGCACAGCTTGACCCACTTTAATTAATTTCAAGCACCTGTAATATTGATTAACACTTTGTTAATCACAACAGTTTTCCATGTTCTAGATGTTTCTATTTTCTTACACTGTGAAAGTGTAAATAATGATATTATTGTATGGTTTATACCATGAATCTTTACACTAAGGTAATTTTATAATATACATGTACGTTCCCCTTCTTTTTAAAATTTACTTTTGAGTGCAAACATGAAATCAGTTTTTCCCTTATACAGGTGAACCAATCCTCCTTAGTTATATTAAGTGTTAACCATCATAATACACCTGTAATCCCCCATAATTGGAGATTTCATGACTTATTTTGTAACCAGATGTTTGCACCTCTTCAAACGTACATCAAGCCTTCTTTTTTTCCCCAATTATATAGGTTAAGATAAGGCTATGTTTGGATAATACCACTTCTGCCTTTATTTTGATCCATCATCAAATTTTTTCATTGGATCATAGTTTTTTCACCGTAAGATAAAAGATCTTTGTCTTTGTTTTGATCCATAATCAAAATTTTTATTGGATCATAGTTTTTTCCTTCCCAAAGTTTAAAGATCAGTGGTCTGTTCTTTTGTAATTAATATCTTTGATTTATCATAAGGCAGGTATTCTATAATAATCAGGAGTTTAATATATCCTGATTTGTATTAATCTGCAACCCTATGATGCAGATTCGGTAAATTATATATATTTCTTCCTATTAAGCTCCACAACTAATGGCAATTTTATTTTATATTGAAAGTATTACATATTTTGCACCATTTTGAAACTTTGAAATTGTATTTCTTATATCTCATATATTTGAGACATGGATATTTATAAATGGATTAAAACCATTGATATTTAAATTAAAAACATAAAGTTTTATCGTATTCTTGAAGTTGGTGAGATACCATATAATTAATGTAGGCAGCTAGGTTTTTCCATAGCCTCACCACTTCCTTTAGATATAGCAAAAACTTTTGCTATCTCAGGCACACCTGGCCTCACTTTTATTTTTATTTTATTTGTGGGTGTGCATTCATAATTCACATCACCACTTGCAGGGTCTGTCTTTTGCAGCCCTGATCCACTTGGAATTATATCCAAAGAGACTTCCTCCACCCTATCCAGGGTCAGAGTTTTTATTTCTCAATTTGGCACATAGCCATATTTTGTATATTCAAGCCCCTCAGGGTCTTTTTTGGGGAACTGTTTGGGTACTGTGACCCTGGGTCTTTAGTACATTCAAGCCCCTCAGGGTCTTTTTTGGGGAACTGTTTGGGTACTGTGACCCTAGTCTCTTTTTATATTATGGAGTACTTTCTCCATATCGCGAATTTTATTAACTTTTTTAAAAATACAGTCTTTCTGACTTTTAAAATATCCTGCCAAAATTGTGGAGCATTTAAACCTTTCTACCGTATTTTAAACGGTACCAGTATCGGAACCGGCCCCGTAATTAATCTCTCGTCCCGATCGCTGGGTATTCCCCTGGGACGTTCTTTTTAAAACTCCGTTATTTTAACAGAGTATATCTGTTCAATTTAAACTTTTAATTTGTTTTTAAAACCTTTAAAATCCTGGTTTCCACCAGGCACGGAGTTTTCCAGTCCTAAAAAATTTTTTCAACAGCACTTACCTGCCGGTTCCGAACCTACCGCTGTCGAGGAGCTGTCTGTGCAGCTCCTGCTTCTGCCGTCGGCGTCGACGTAATGCCGTTTGCCAGCGCCAGGCGGGTTCTTCACGTAGTCACTCACGTGACTCCGAAGTAAAATTAGTTAGTTACCTAATTGTAGCTAATTACAAAATTCAATTACTAGATCTAAACATCTATCCATTTCTTAAGAAAAGATTAAAATTTTTAAATAGTGTCCAAATAACATTCACACAAGAATTCACAATATAACATGATTTTCAAATCTCATTGTCATGAATTTATAGGCCAAATGGAAGGAATTTAGTGCTTAATTCCCGTAAATTAATGGCCATTTAAATCATCTTGCGAGTGGGATTTTGTGGAATACGATTGATTGGAACGTTGTGGTTTGCGGAGAATTTAAACCCCATATCGGCAGGGAAAACACTGCCGGTTCGTATGGGGCCTAAATCACCTTTTCGCAACGTAAAATTTGGATTAAAGTAATCCTAAGAAGCAAGTTTATATGTTAAATAAACGGCATTCCTTTATTTGTCCCATACGTGAGATCCGTCCCGTTGTCGGCGTTGGACATGGAATTTTATTTCACTCCAGCGCTGAAATTGTCCCACGGTTTAAAAAAAATATAGCAGAATGGCAGTTGGAACAATTCTTCAGCAGGAGAAAACAGCATTTTAACCCCCTCCCCCCCAAAGGCGCCAAATCCGCGCACACGGCCAGTGGCAGAACTGCAGCGCCGCTGAAGGTAAGTTTTGTAACATACCTAAGATGAGTAACTAAACTAGTAAGGCAGACTCCTGGAGCAATTAGGTTCAAAATCCACAACAGTTTCCACAGCGGCGCTGCGGTAGAGTTGCTGTCTCACAGAGCCAGAGACCCGGGTTCAGTCCTGACTAAGAAAGCTGTCTGTACGCA
The DNA here is from genome assembly GCA_035221665.1 of Okamejei kenojei. Lineage (NCBI taxonomy): Eukaryota > Metazoa > Chordata > Chondrichthyes > Rajiformes > Rajidae > Okamejei > Okamejei kenojei. The sequence goes on from CM069161.1 coordinate 14,877,886, forward strand.
GTTTTACGTTCTCTCCGTGACCTACGTGTTTTCCCCAGGCGCTCCAGTTTACACCAACACTCCAAAGGAGTGCAGGTTTGTAGGTTAATTGGCTTCGGTAAAATTCTAAATTGTCGCCCAGTGTCTGTAGCATAGTGTTAGTGTGCAGGGATCACTGGTTGGTGCAGTCTCAATGGACTGAAGGGCCTTTTTCCATGCTGTATCTCTGAACTAAACTAAAAGATGGAGAATTTAAATTCAGTCAATTAAATGTTCTGGATTATAATGCTATAATCGAGAACAGTGAGCATGATTCAACTGAATGGTCTATGGCTCAGGAATAAAACTCCCAACCTATGCGGTAAAACCCGTTCATGAGTCCAGGCCCCAGCCATTGCTGACTCTAGCTCTCCCTTCAAATGAGTAAACCAGTCCCTGGGACCAGACTGTGCACCAGAGAGCAAATCCTCTCAATCTGCCCAGAATGGCTTTGTTTGATACCATCCTGTTATAAACCCCTTGTCTGGATTGTGCCGTGACGTGTTACTCTGCCTGTCTGGAGCGTGCCGTGACGTGTTACTCTGCGCGTGTCTGGAGCGTGACGTGTTACTCTGCATGTGTCTGCAGCGTGCCGTGACGTGTTACTCTGCGTGTCTGCAGCGTGCCGTGACGTGTTACTCTGCGTGCTGCAGCGTGCCGTGACGTGTTACTCTGCGTGCTGCAGCGTGCCGTGACGTGTTACTCTGCACGTGTCTGCAGCGTGCCGTGACGTGTTACTCTGCACGTGTCTGCAGCGTGCCGTGACGTGTTACTCTGCGTGCTGCAGCGTGCCGTGACGTTTTACTCTGCACGTGTCTGCAACGTGCCGTGACGTGTTACTCTGCGTGTCTGCAGCGTGCCGTGACGTGTTACTCTGCACGTGTCTGCACCTGTCTGCAGCGTGCCGTGACGTGTTACTCTGCGTGCTGCAGCGTGCCGTGACGTGTTACTCTGCGTGCTGCAGCGTGCCGTGACGTGTTACTCTGCACGTGTCTGCAGCGTGCCGTGACGTGTTACTCTGCGTGTCTGCAGCGTGCCGTGACGTGTTACTCTGCACGTGTCTGCAGCGTGCCGTGACGTGTTACTCTGCACGTGTCTGCAGAGTGCCGTGACGTGTTACTCTGCACGTGTCTGCAGCGTGCCGTGACGTGTTACTCTGCGTGCTGCAGCGTGCCGTGACGTGTTACTCTGCGTGTCTGCAGCGTGCCGTGACGTGTTACTCTGCACGTGTCTGCAGCGTGCCGTGACGTGTTACTCTGCACGTGTCTGCAGCGTGCCGTGACGTGTTACTCTGCGTGTCTGCAGCGTGCCGTGACGTTTTACTCTGCGTGTCTGCAGCCTGCCGTGACGTGTTGCTCTCCACTCTCAGTTGAACACAACATGGGTTTTCACAGTTACACTCGCGGGTTTGTTTGGGCAGAAGGGAACGGTGTCGTTACGGCCCGGTGGATGGGGCGTGCTTTATAAAACGTTTTGCAGATGATGATTGTGTTTTGTGCCTTTGTTTTCTCAGTCGATTGTGTGGCAGTCCTTGCCCAGCGGCCTGGCCTGATGTCATTAAGCTGCCGTACTTCCACACGATGAAACCGAAGAAGCAGTATCGACGCCGCCTTCGAGAAGAATTTGCATTGTGAGTTTCAGTAGCAGCGGAGTAACATAGAAACATAGACAATAGGTACAGGAGTAGGCCATTCGGCCGTTTGAGCCAGCACCGCCATTCAATGTTATCGTGGCTGATCATCTAAAATCAGTACCCCATTCCTGCTTTCCCCCCATATCCCTTGATTCCCTTAGCCCTAAGAACTAAATCTAACTCTCTCTTGAGTGTTTGTGCCGTGACAGTAGTGGTCAGTTGGTGCCGTGATGGTAGCGGTCAGTGTGTGCTGGTGCCGAGATATTGGATGGGATTGCGTTGAGGTTTGCTTTGTACCTAACCTTGGCCCTGTACACGCCAGTGAAGGCTGTCTCCGTGGGAGTATACTGCTGTGTGAAGATTATAGGGGAATAGGCAAAGAACATTTAACCCTTTAACGTTTATTTTCACCATTTAATGCTATTTGACCTGGTATCCTTCGACACTGAGCCCACTCCAAAACTTTAAAACCTGACTACTACCCAGGCAGCAGCAACGGTCTCTTCCTATCCAGTCAGATTATCCTTGTTGACTATATAACCCCAGTATGTGGTTATATAACAATTGCTTTGATCATGTGGCAGCCAGGACTGTGCCCCCCGAGCCCACTGTGCCCCCCGAGCCCACTGTGCCCCCCCGAGCCCACTGTGCCCCCCGAGCCCCCCCCGAGCCCACTGTGCCCCCCGAGCCCCCCCCGAGCCCACTGTGCCCCCCGAGCCACTGTGCCCCCCGAGCCCACTGTGCCCCCCGAGCCCACTGTGCCCCCCGAGCCCACTGTGCCCCCCGAGCCCACTGTGCCCCCCGAGCCCCACTGTGCCCCCCCCGAGCCCACTGTGCCCCCCCCGAGACTGTGCCCCCCCGAGCCCACTGTGCCCCCCGAGCCCACTGTGCCCCCCGAGCCCACTGTGCCCCCGAGCCCACTGTGCCCCCCGAGCCCACTGTGCCCCCCGAGCCCACTGTGCCCCCCGAGCCCACTGTGCCCCCCGAGCCCACTGTGCCCCCCGAGCCCACTGTGCCCCCCGAGCCCACTGTGCCCCCCCCCGAGCCCACTGTCCCCCCCGAGCCCACTGTCCCCGAGCCCACTGTCCCCCCGAGCCCACTCCCACCGAGCCCACTGTCCCCCCGAGCCCACTGTGCCCCCCGAGGCCCACTGTCCCCCCGAGCCCACTGCCCACCCGAGCCACTGTCCCCCCGAGCCCACTGTCCCCCCGACTGTCCCCCCCGAGCCCACTGTCCCCCCCCCCCCGAGCCCACTGTCCCCACCGAGCCCCACCGAGTCCCCCCTCCCCCACTGTCCCCCCGAGTCCCCCACCCACTGTCCCCCCTGCCCCCCCCGTCCCCCCCCACTGTCCCCCCCGAGTCCCCCCACTGTCCCCCCCGAGCCCACTGTCCCCCCGAGCCCACTGTCTCCTCCCCGAGCCCACTGTCCCCCCGAGCCCACTGTCCCCCCGAGCCCACTGTGCCCCCCGAGCCCACTGTCCCCCCCGAGCCCACTGTCCCCCCGAGCCCACTGTCCCCCGAGCCCACGTCCCCCCGAGCCCACTGTCCCCCCCGAGCCCACTGTCCCCCCCGAGCCCACTGTCCCCCCGAGCCCACTGTCCCCCCCCCGAGCCCACTGTCCCCCCCGAGCCCACCCCCCCCGAGCCCACTGTCCCCCCGAGCCCACTGTCCCCCCCGAGCCCACTGTCCCCACCCGAGCCCACTGTCCCCCCCCCCCGAGCCCACTGCCCCCCCGAGCCCACTGTCCCCCCCGAGCCCACTGTCCCCCCGAGCCCACTGTCCCCCCCGAGCCCACTGTCCCCCCCGAGCCCACTGTCCCCCCCGAGCCCACTGTCCCCCCCCGAGCCCACTGTCCCCCGAGCCCACTGTCCCCCCCCCCGAGCCCACTGTCCCCCCGAGCCCCACTGTCCCCCCCGAGCCCACTGTCCCCCCCCGAGCCCACTGTCCCCCCCCCCCGAGCCCACTGTGCCCACGGTCCCCCCCCGAGCCCACTGTCCCCCCCGAGCCCACTGTCCCCCCCCCCGAGCCCCCCCCCACTGTCCCCCCCGAGCCCACTGTCCCCCCCCGAGCCCACTGTCCCCCCGAGCCCACTGTCCCCCCCGAGCCCACTGTCCCCCCCCCCGAGCCCACTGTCCCCCCCGAGCCCACTGTCCCCCCCCGAGCCCAATGTCCCCCCCGAGCCCACTGTGTCCCCCCCGAGCCCACTGTCCCCCCCCCGAGCCCACTGTCCCCCCCCGAGTCCCCTGTCCCCCCCCGAGCCCACTGTCCCCACTGTCCCCCCCGAGCCCACTGTCCCCCCCCGACTGTCCCCCCCGAAGCCCACTGTCCCCCCCGAGCCCACTGTCCCCCCCGAGGGGCCCAACTGTCCACCCGAGCCCACTGTCCCCCCCAGCCCACTGTGTCCCCCCGAGCCCATGTCCCCCCCGAGCCCACTGTCCCCCCCGAGCCCACTGTCTGTCCCCCCCGAGCCCACTGTCCCCCCCGAGCCCACTGTCCCCCCCGAGCCCACTGTCCCCCCCGAGCCCACTCCCCCCCAGCCCAATCCCCCCCCGAGCCCACTGTCCCCCCCCGAGCCCAACTGTCCCCCCCGAGCGAGCCACTGTCCCCCCCGAGCCCACTGTCCCCCCCGAGCCCACTGTCCCCCCCGAGCCCACTGTCCCCCCGAGCCCACTGTCCCCCCCCGAGCCCACTGTCCCCCCCGAGCCCACTGTCCCCCCCCCACTGTCCCCCCCGAGCCACTGTCCCCCCCCCGAGCCCACGTGCCACTGTCCCCACCCGAGCCCACTGTCCCCCCGAGCCCACTGTCCCCCCCGAGCCCACTGTCCCCCCCCGAGCCAATGCCCCCCCCGAGCCCACTGTCCCCCCCGAGCCCACTGTCCCCCCCCGAGCCCACTGTCCCCCCCGAGCCCACTGTCCCCCCCCCGAGCCCACTGTCCCCCCAACCCCGTCCCCCCCCCCCCTCTCAACCCACTGTCCCCCCCCCCCCCCCCCCCCCCCCCCCCAACCCAACCCACTGTCCCCCCCCCCCAACCCAACGTACTGCCCCCCCCAACCCACTTCCCCCCCCCAACCCACTGTCCCTCCAGCACTTCACTACTTACTCTGTTGTGGTAATTTTTCCAGGCAAACACAATACATGTGGGATTCTGTTCAGCGTCCTGGCGAATCAGCCTCTCCAGTGTAACTACATTGCTTCGATCATGTGGCAGCCAGGACTGTAAACAATTCGCTTGCTACGGCACACCCATTGCTTCAAGAACAACTCCCTGCTCTTCCATTGTGTAGCCTGGCCAGGGCTCTCACTTAAACCTTTTTTCTCTGTTGCCAGTCGGGCAACCTCGGCAGCTTTTTAAGTTGCCAAAGACAGTTTAGATGGTCATTTAAGACGGCTTGCATGACGCGTGCGATAATGTGCTCGGACGAAGTGCGTAGTTACCAGTCGGAATTATGCTCAATGAAGCATTCCCATATTATTTCTGCTTCAAATAAAGTCACAAACTAAACATATTCACCAATCAAGACATGATATATACCACAATGACATGCAGCAAAATTACAAATACAGTATCTCAACAATTTTTGCACGTTGCAATGAATGCAATTTCTATTATTTCTTTCCACTTCCAAACAGAAATATGGTTGGATTATTCAGCGTATGATCAACCTCGGTGAGACCAAGCGCAGGCCTCCACTCAGTTCTTTTTTTAAATTTCAAAATAGACATTATTCGAGAAATAAATATATACAATACATGATCCTTACAAAACTCCATCCGACATTCTCGGAGGCTATACATACATACAATACAGTTTCCCCAAATCACTGATTTATCTCCCCCCCCCACCCTTGCCTTATTTTGAGGGGCATCTCCACCACACCTTGCCCCCCTTGTCCAGCAGCGGGGGGACCCTAGACTGTGGTCCTCCCCCACCGAGCCTTGGCGTTGGCTGCTCCGAACTTCAGTGCATCCCTCAGAATGTACTCCTGCAGCCTGCAGTGGGCCAGTCGGCAACATTCCCCGACAAACATCTCGCTCCGCTGGGTGGTGAACAACGCTCGGGCAGACCAAAGAGCGTCTTTGATGACCTTCCAGCAGCACTCTATGTTCGTCTCCACTCAGTTCGCAATAACCAACCCGACCTCCCGGTGGCTCAGCACTTCAACTCCCCCTCCCATTCCGAATCCGACCTTTCTGTCCTGGGCCTCCTCCATGGCCAGAGTGAGGCGCACCGCAAATTGGAGGAACAGCACCTCATATTTCGCTTGGGCAGTTTACACCCCAGCGGTATGAATATTGGCTTCTCCAATTTCAGGTAGTCCTTGCTTTCTCCCTCCCTCCCCTCCCATTCCCAGCTCTCCCACAGCCTACTGCCTCCGCCTCTTCCTTTCTTTTTCCTGCCCTCCCCCAGTCTGAAGAAAGGTCTCGACCCGAAACGTTGCCTATTCCTTTGCTCCACAGATGCTGCCTCACCCGCTGATTTTCTCCAACGAGATCCCACCACTGGCCACATCTTCCCATCTCCTCCCCTGTTGGCTTTCCGCAGAGACCGCTCCTTCCGTAACTCACAGGTTTATTCGTCCCTACCCACACAAACCACCCCCTCTCCTGGCACATTCCCTTGCAATCGCAGGAAATGCTACACTTTCCGCTTCACCTCCCCCCTTGACTCCATTGAAGGAACTAAGCAGTCTTTCCAGGTGCAGCAGAGGTTCACATGCACCTCCTCCAACCTCATCTATTGCATCCACTGCTCTAGGCATCAGTTGCTCTACATCGGTGAGACCAAGCGTAGGCTTGTCGATCGCTTCGCCCAACGCCTCCACTCGGTTCGCAATAACCAACCTGATCTCCCGGTGGCTCAGCACTTCAACTCCCCCTCCCATTCCCAGTCCGACCTTTCTGTCCTGGGCCTCCTCCATAGCCAGAGTGAGGCCCACAGTAAATTGGAGGAGCAGCACCTCATATTTCGCTTGGGCAGTTTACACCCCAGCGGTATGAACATTGACCTCCAATTTCAGGTGTCCTGCTTTCTCCTCCTCTTCCCAGCTCTCCCTCAGCCCACTGTTCTCTGCCTCTTCCTTTTTCTCTACCCCCCCCCCCCCCCCCCCCCCCACTCTCACATCAGTCTGAAGAAAGGATCTTGATTTCCTTCAGTGTAAACTACCCAACCTATTTCCTTCGCTGCCATAGATGCTGCCTCACCCGCTGAGTTTCTCCAGCATTTTTGTCCACCCATTCACACAAGTTCTGTTATCCCACTTTCCTCAACCCACTCCCTACCCATTAGGGTCAATTTTAACAGAGACAAGTTAACCTACAAAGCCAATGCGTCTTTGGGATGTAGGAGGAAACCCACCACGCGTGCAGGGAGAAGTGTGCAAATTCAACACAGACAGTGCCCGAGGCAGGATCGAACACAGATCTCTGCCGTGTGAGGCAGCAAGTCCACCAGCTGTTGCACTATATTTTGTTTTCCAACACACAAAAAAATTATACATTGATAAAATTACACATTAATCTCTCATACTATGTCCCCCTTTACAGCTAACGTAATGTTTTAATTCCCGTTCAAGACTATGGGCAGTACATTGGCCATAAAGTTGCTGCCTAAAAGTGCCAGAAGACCCATGAATTGATCCTGAATATGGGTGCTGTCTGTACGGAGTTTGCTCCTTTTCCCCTTTGATCGCATGGGTTTTCTTCCGGTGCTCTTGTTTTCCTTCCACGTTCCAAAGGGTGTGCAGAACATTTTTCAGACCCAACCCAAAACGTAATATTTTCCTTTTGCCCAAAGATTCTGTCCGACCTGTTTTGAGTTACTCCAGCTTTTTGTGTCTATCTTCAGTTTAAACCAGCATCTGCAGTTCCTTCCTACACACACGGATACTACTATACGATAGAACTAGTACGATAGAACAGGAGGAAATTGTGTGTGTGTGTGTGTATTATACACACACACATACACACACACACACACACACACACACACACACACACACACACACACACACACACACACACACACACACACACACACACATATATTTATATAGTTATATAATCTATATAAATATACACTGTTTTGTTTTTCTCATTTATAACATTGCTCTTTTACAGAGTACTATGTTTACATATTCTGTTGTGCTGCTGCAACAAGGATTTCATTGTTCTAACTGGGACGCGAGAGAATAAAACTCTCATTGACTTACGTCGCTGATGTGTGGGATAGAACTAGTGTACGGGTGGTCGGCGTGGACTCGTGGGCCGAAGGGCCTGTTCCCACGCTTATCTTTAAATTAAACTAAAAACACTAAAACCAGAGGAAATCTAAAGAAGGGTCTGTACCCGAAACATCGCCAATTTCTTCTATCCAGAGTTGCTGGCTGCTCCATGGAAATTTCCCCCGCACAATTAAAGCATGGAATAGTCTTCACCCTACCATAGTTTACCCAACCAGACACAACGTAAATTTAAGTTCGCTCTTTTTTCACCCTTTTTTGCTTAAGTCCAAGTCAAGAGAGTTTTATTGTCACGTGGCCCAGATAGGACAATTAATTCCTTGCTTGCTGCAACACAAACAGAATATGTAAACATATAACAGAATAGGAGATTAAAAAGTTTCAGTGTGTCTATAGACCATATATACACACAATAAATAAGCAGATAAAGTGCTATGGCTGCTATTTTTCAGAGTTTGGAGTTTTGGTGGTGAGGGTTTCACTCCAGTTTAAATTCCATTTGGAAATATATTTCTGGAGGACCAGGAAACCAAGAAGCAGAGTTACTCCAGGGAGTTACTCCAGCTCCAGGGAGTGATTCTGCGTTGGTTTTCAGCGGTCGTGGCGAGGCAGCGACCGGACAGCAATGGCGCCAGATCTCCCACAATGCAAAGGGAGGGAGAATAGTGCCCAGCGCCAACCAGTTACAGTGGCAGTGCGCATGTGCAGAGGGGAGGATGTGCCAGGCCGTGGCTGTGCGCATGTGTAAGGCGGCCGGCCTTATTTGAGCTTGAGTCCTTGTCTACAAACGCCAAAATCCCTAGCTCTTCTTTCATGACTTTCTCCGCTCCAAACATTACATGTGTGGGTTCTAGTTTCCAAAATGCATCACTAGATTAAATCCCATCGGCTGTTCCTGTGCCCAGTATTGATCAATGTGTTATGTAGCGCCGACCATCTTCCTCACTCTCAACACTCTCACTCTTTGGTAGAAACAAGGAGCTGTTGCGGATGCTGGTTTAAAAAGGACACAGAGTGCAGGAGTAACTCAGCGGGTCAGTAGCATCTCTGGGAGAACATAGATAGGTGACGTTTCATGTCAGGACCCTTCTTCAATCTAAAGAAGGATCCCAACCTGAAACATCACCTCTCCATGTTCTCCACAGTTGCTGCCTGACCCGCTGAGTTACTCCAGCACTCGGTGTCCTCCTTTGTACCACTGTTGTTTGTGTCATCTACTCTGCATATTTCCTACATTTAGATTATTCAGGTTAAATATTATTGTAATGGGGATGATTACGGGGAGGTGCAGGTAGAAAGAGAACTCTTCATGGCAGCAACGGATTTAGGCACGCACAAAAGCAAATGATGCATACATTACTCGCACACATTCTGCAGGAAAGAAGACTGCAAAAAACAAGACATGAGTGCAAAACATAATTAAAGAAAAATGCAAGTCGGTAGTGGGGTGATTGGGGTGCCTGCCGCCTGACCTTTGGCAGCCTGGCCTCTGACCCTTGCTCGGGTTCAGTACGGCCCTAGTTTTGATGTGTGCTTGTTGAGGTGTGTAACTGTGGAGTGGGAAGCTCACCTGTGCAGAAGCAGACGTGTACCGTGGGGGCATCAGGTGTTGGTGTGGCCAGCGCGGTGCGGGTCAGTGCGTTGTGGTCGGTGTGGCTGGTGCGGTGTGGTCAGTGCAGTGCGGTCTGCAAGGTGTGGCTGGCGCGGTGTGGTCAGCGCAGTGGCGGTCTGCATGGTGTGGTCGGTGCGGTCAGTGCAGTGCGGTACCGCAATGGTGTGGTCGGTGCGGTGTGGTCAGGCTGAAGCCTGTGTCGTGCTGGGCTAGCAATGCTTGTGTTAAATGCTTGGCAGTGGGTCAGTGTAAGATGCTGCTCGTTTTCCTGTTTCTGCAGCATTCCACTCCCTGCACTCGAACTTACTTGACCACATGTTGACGCTGGACCCCAGTAAACGCTGCATCCGCTGAGCAGACCCTGTTGAGCGACTTCCTCAAGAACGTGGACCCCACTACTACGATGCCTCCACCCGAGTAAGTGTTGTTCCTGGGCTGGGCTGGGTTGTCATTGGGCCCTCCCCCGCAGTTCATCCCATTGACGCATCAACGTGTAAATTGCTCCTTTATCGCGGTGTTAAGGAGCCTGCGATTTGTACGGCGGCATGTTTGCGGTGCCCGGCACGATGCCTCAGTAAGTAACACTTTCCTTTGTTGCCGGTGCGGTGCCAGCCTTTCCCCACTGGCAGGATTGCCACGAGCTGTGGAGTAAGAAGCGGCGACGGCAGAAGCAGGCCGGCATCGTGGAGGAGCCGCCAGTGCCCAAAGCCCCCGCGCAAGGACAAACGCGCTGACCGCAGACCGACAGCCGCAGCAGCACGCCGCAGACAGCAGCAGCACCGCAGACAGCAGCACCGCAGGGCAAGGCACAGAGCAGCCACACTGACGTGGGCAGTAAGTCAGCCTGCATCTCCCTCCACCCGTCACTCCCACCTGCATATTCCCCCACCACCCACCCACCGCTCCCCCCTGCAATTCCCCCCATACGCAACACCCCCCCACACCCAAAACTGCACCCCCACCCACCACTCCCACCCCCCCCACCCACCCGAAAACTGCAACCCCCACCCACCCGAAACTGCACCCCCCCCACCCACCAAACCCACCACACCCCACTCCCCACTCCCCCCCACCCACCACTCCCCCCCTACAACACCCCCACCCCATCAGCAACACCCACCCACCCAATAACTTCCCCCCACCCACCACTCCCCCTGACCCACCACTCCCACCTGCAACTCCCCACACGCCACTCTCCCCCCCCACCCCCCCCCCCCCCCACCCCCTCCTCTGCCGCCCGTTCCATTGTGGCCGAGACATTGGGTGGGGAAACGTGCAGGAGCGTAAAGGGGCCGGAGGCTAGAGCTACTAGGTGGCTCTTCTCCAGTACCAGCCTGAAAACAATGGGCAGAATGGCCTTGTTCTGTGCTGTAAACTGTTCTGGAGTCGGAGGGCGCTTACTCCAGATGTTCAGTACGGGTGTCGGGGGTTGTGGGGAGAAGGCGGGAGAATGGGGGTTAGGAGGGAGAGATAGATCAGCCATGATTGAATGGCGGAGTGGACTTGATGGGCCGAATGGCCTATTTCAGCTCCTATCATTTATGACTGCCCCTCCCAAAGATGTCCCCAGGTGCTTAATGATGTGGTGCGGGGTGGAGGTGGTTGAAAAGGCGACGTGAATGTGCCAGCCGCTGGTTGGTGCAGGGTCAGGGGTCGTCTCAGGGTCGGGGGTCGTGTCAGGGTCGGGGTCGTGTCAGGGTCAGTTTGGGGCAGGGTCCAGGGGGGGTCAGGTGTCGTGTCGGGGGTCAGGGTCATAGGAGTTTGCGGGCAGGGTTGGGGTCGTGTCAGGGTCAGAGTTTGGGGCGGGGTCGTGTCAGGTCGGTGTCAGGTGTCAGAGTCTGGTTCATGTCGGGTTGGTGCAGGGTCGGGTTCTGCAGTGACTGGCCAGGATGTTGACGCATGCTTTTGTTTGCAGGCATCAGGATTACGGCGCAGCAGCTGAATCAGAACGAGCTGGCGGTGTTGCTGAACCTGCTGCAGACGCAGACTAACCTGAGCCTGAGCCAGCTGGCACAGGCCCTGAACGTCAGCACCAACCCAGAGACACAGCAGCAGTGGAATGTGCTGAGCCAGTCCCTGGTGGCACTGGCCGAAGCCACCAGCCAGCAACAGGAGACTGCGCCATCCACCGTCACCCAGCCCCCTCCCCCTCCCCTTCCGCCAGCCCCACCCACAGAGCCCCCCCCAGCAGCAGCACCCCCTCCCATCAGCCCCCTCCCCTCTGCCACAGGTGGTGGCCAATCTGAACCCGACCGTCAGCGGCCACAGCCTCCCAGCGCATCACATGTGGCCGAGACTCCGGACACACACAACCTGCTGACCATCCTACTGACTCAGATCATCAAATCTCAGGAAACCACTGCAGTGCCCGAAGAAAGTAACGGCCTCAAGGCCAGTAATGCAGCCCCGCAGCTGCAGCCTGTGACCCGCCACCCCCGACTCCGCAGGTAGGTCTTGGTCCCCCCGCGCAGCTCGTGCACGCATGTCTGCCTGTCCTTGTGCTCCATCGCAGCTGCCCATCATGCCCCCATGCAGCATGGTGCGTCGCACAGCTGCATGTCATGCTCCAATGCAGCATGGCGCATCGCAACCCCTGCATGTCCTTGCAGGCCAACCCCACCCTGACTGGGAGTCAAGCATTCTGCTCTCTCACAGGCACAGTGACGCAGCGGGTAGACTTGCTGCCTCATTGCACCAGAGACCCAGGTTTCGATCCTGACTACAGGTGCTGTCTGTACGGAGTTTGCATGTTTTCTCACCCGTGACAACGTGGGCTTTCTATGGGTGCTCCGGTTTCCTCCCACATCGCTTAGATGTACAGAATTTGTAGGTGAAATTGGCTTCTGTAAATTTGGGATATAACTAGTGCGCGGGTGGGATCGCTGGTCAGTATGGACTTGGTGGGCCGAAGGGTCTGTTTCCATGCTGTGTCTCTAATAAACTAAACTGAGCAGTGGATGCCATCCCAGCACCAGAGACAGGTCCCTCTCCAGGCAAGACCCGCAGAGCTTTGTGTTAATGTTCTCAGTTTGTACATCAATCACCATTATACCGGATGCAGGTTTAACTGGCAGTGGGAAGGGAGCGAAAGTTTAATGGGACCGGAAAGGGTGAAGGGGGTGGTGGGGGGAAAGGGCAGAATGAGGGCACGCGGGTGGGGAAAGGGCAGGGGGAGGCGGAGGGGGGGGGATGGGGATGGGGGGGGCAGGCTGAAGGACGGGGAGGGGGGGCCGGGTAAGGATGGGATGGCAGGGTGAGGGGATGGATGGGGGGCAGGGTACAGGGGATGGGGGGGATGGGGTGAGGATCGGGGGGGCAGGTTGAGGGACGGTGAGATGGGGGGGGGGGGCCGGGGGGGGTGAGAATAGGGGGGGGGCAGGCGTTGAGGATGGGGTGGCAGGGTGAGGAGATGGGTGCTGTGGAGCCAGTAACCACAGCTCTGCCTTCCCGTGCAGATGAACCTGTGGTCACCAAGCCGGATGCCAAGAGTCCCGTGGTGCCCTCTCTGCCGGCGTTTGCCAGCGCAGGGTCCGAAGCCGGATCCTGCCTCCGACCAGCGCCTTGCGCCCTGAGCCGCCCGGCCCCCCGCCCTCTCTGGGTGACACGGACAGCCGGGGTTAATGTGCGGACCAAGCCCCTGCAGTGAGGATCCTAATGCCGGGTAGAAGGCAGCGCTGCTCCAGCTGCTGAACAAGGAGGAGGTTCTGGAGGAGAGGCTCCCCCACCCCCCCCCCCCCCCCCCCCCCCCCCCACCCCCGGGCCCCCCCCCCCCCCCCCCCCAACCCCCCCCCCCCCCCCCACCCCCCCCCCCCCCGGTCGGCAGACTACAAGGACAGCCGGGCACACACTAGGTGGCAAACAGCTACGACGCACACCGACACCTTCAGGAACAATGAAGGAGGGACGCACAGCTAAGTGCCGGAGCTTGCTGGACAGCAGTGCCTCACACACATGGGTCAGGCCAGGACTCTGCCCACGGTGGCCGCTGACTACCCAGTCATGAGGCCGATGCAGTTTTACAGCTGACCAAGAATCATCGCTTCAACTTCTCCAGAGTGACTCTGCGGCACTGGTGACGGGTTGCAGCCGGCAGCGACAGGATGGGCACTGATAACCAAGGCAGCCAGTTACAGCTACAACAGCTTGCCCACTGCTGCCCTGCCCACCAGCTCTGTGCCCACCCTCATCTGGGGGGGGGCTATGGCTTCTACCCGCCCGGGGCTCAGGTTTAACCGGGCACCGGGACGGGTACCAACCAGAGGGGGCAGGGGACGGGGTGGCCCCTACTAACTGCTCACAACTCACCGCGAGTGCTTTCTTATGATAGTGTCCTTGGACAGCTGACCACTGGTCCCGGCATTCCCCACTGGGCCACAGCCATGGGATGTGGGTGAGAGGATCAGGAGCGCTGTGTGCTCTGCCAGACCCATGTCTGAGGATGAGACTCTGCAAAGTTACACTGTCGGGGACACTGCCATGACTTGTCCACAATCGATTTGAAAAACATTTTATGGCCCTGAAGGATGAGCGGACAGTGAATGGAAGGATGGCCGGAGTATGTTCCAGCCGTGTTCCAGCGAGGCGAGGCGGAGGAGAGGCGGGAGGGAGAGCGAGCGGGCGTGAATGTGGGCGAGGAGAGGGAATGGGCCGCCCCGTTAACACGGCAAATCGGTTCTCCCCAATCGAACCCGCTGTCATCGAGGCTACACTGGAATCCACGGCACTGGCTGGCGAGCTGCTGCTGTTATCAAGGCTTGAATCCTGGAACATTCCCTCCTCATTTCTCTGTATCCCAGGACTCCCTGCAGCCTCCATGTTGTGTTTCTTTTCTAAGTTACAAGTATCTATACTCCGCAAATCTGCAATTAAACCTGAACAATGTTCTCACTCCTGGCCTAAGGTGTGTAGACTTCCCCTTTTACCTGTCCACACATTCATGTAGTGATCCAATATCTCATATCATCTCCCTATCACTAACCTTACCCCTCCCCACTCCCTCGCCTCCCTCCCTACTTAACACCGACCCTCCCCACCCCCTCTCTCCCTCCCCCTCCCACCCCTACCACCACGCCACCAACCACCCCATCCCTCCCTACCACCCACACACCCCCTCCCTCCATCCCCCGACCCCCTACCACCCCACCCTCCACACCCATCCATTCCCCCCTGCCCCCTCCCATCCCTCAACCCCTCACTTCCCCCTCACCCCCCCTCCACCCCCCCAATCCCTTCCCTTCCCCATCCCTCCCCCCCCACTCAACCCCACCTCTCCACCTCACCCGTAAAATAAATAGTATTACCATCCACACCACCACCCCCCCCCCCCATGGTACATACCTTTTTCACCCCACCCCCTCCCGTTGTCTCCCCGTTCACCCTCAGCATCCTGCCGCTCCTCCCGCAATATCTTTCTCACCCTCGGTACCCCCACCCGCTCCCCTTTAACCTGCTCCCGCACATTTGCCACGGATCATATAAGCTCCGAGCCCCATCCTGCGCCGTCCAATCTGGTTTGGACCATCGTGGGTGTGGTTGGACCGCATGAAGGCGACCCAGCCCCCCCCTCCCCCTCTACCCGGTAACCCCCTCGTTACAACCACCCTCCTCCCCTCCCTGTTACAACCCCCCCACCCCCGGTACACCCTCCCTTCCCTGTTACAACCCCCCCACCCCGGTACACCACCCTCCCTGTTACAACCCCCCCCCCCCCCCGAAGCTGCTGCGCGGATGGGACCGTGAGCCGGTCCCCCCCCCCCCCCCCCCCGCAGTCGGCCGCTCGCCTGGTGAGCTCAGCTCTGACACGTGGTTCGACGCTGTAACAAATTACTGTCCCGAGATGAGGTTTATGAAATTTTTTTTCAGCTTTTAGATAAATTTTACTTTAATAAAAAACAAACTTAATAAATGCATCTGTGAGTGTTGTGTTGCAGGGCCTGGTGTTAGTGTGTTATACGTGTGTCCAGTTCCCGTGTTAGTGTGTCCGGTATCACTGTGTTGTGTGTCAGTGCACACATGTATCAGCGTGTCAATTGTACATGTTTCGTGTGTGTCAGTGTACATGTGTGAGGATAACGTGTGTGTGGTGTTACAGTGGCACGTGTGTGTCCCGTGTACACGTGTGAAATAATACGTGTGTGTGAGTGTACACACGTGTGTGTCAGTACATGTGTGTGTCACATGTGAGAATACGTGTGGTATATGGTCAGTGTACACGTGTGTGTCAGTGTCACATGTGTGTGTCTGTACATGTGTGTGTCAGTGTACATGTGATAATAAAGTGTGTGTCAGTGTACACGTGTGTGTCAGTGTACATGTGTTGAGAATACGTGTGTATGTCAGTGTACACGTACTGTGTCAGTGCTACATGTGTGTGTGTCAGTGTACATGTGTGAGACATACGTGTGTGTCAGTGTACACCCGCGGTCCCGGTATCTGTGTTAATGTGCAGGAAGGAACTGCAGGTGCCAGTACACCGAAGATAGACACAAAATGCTGGTATAACTCAGCGGGGCAGGCAGCGTCTCTGGAGAGAAGGGTCTGAGTTCCCGGCACTTTGTGGCCCGCGGGGAACCCCCGAGTTGCGGAATGTGGTTTGAACCCTCCGTTTCTGGAGGGCGGGGGCATTTGCACGACCCGATCATACCCGACAACCGCGGGGATATGCTCGTCTGACTGCCGCCCCGGGGGATCGCTGCCGCGGAGGGGGAGGGGGGGGGAGGAAAGGCGAGATTGGTAGGGGAGAGGGGGTGGAGGAGGGGAGATCTGGAGGGGGGCGGGGGTGGAGGGTGAGGGGGGGTTCGGGGCGAGACGCTGTGGCGCTGAAGCCGCAGCGGCTGTCCGCCTGCAGGGGCGGTGCTGACCGCGCGGTTTGATGCCGGCGCGCTGAGTCACATCTGCCTTTAGAAAGTTAGGACTAAAGGACCTACTTTTTAGAAAATAATTGAGGGAGAATTTTTTTACTCAGTAGGGTGATGAATCTGGTGGAATTCTTTGCCACAGAAGGCTGTGGAGGCCAAGTCCAGTGGATATATTTAAGATGCAGAGATAGAATAGATTCTTGATTAGTGCAGGTTCAGCAGAGGTTCCGGGGAGAAGGCAGGAGAATGGGGTTCTCGGAGGGAGAGATTGGCGGAGCAGACTCGATGGGCCGAATGGCCGAATTCTGCTCCTGTCTCATCATGAACCTATAGATAGGATAGTGAGTGGACAATGATCTGGAAAATTGAGAATAATGTGGAGAAACATGTGAAATTGTCCATTTCGCGGCAGAAAAATTGATTCTGCTGCTAGGATTTGTGAACTTGGGTGAAGACAGAGAAGGCGGGGGGGGGGGCGGGACTGACTCACTCCTGATTCTCCTGCCTGCTTTCTTGCGGCTCCTGTCCTGAATGGCCGCAGACCCTCGCAGAGCGCCCGGTGTTGCCGTCCTTTGTTTCTGTCGGTTTCTCCCGGTCCGTTGTGCTTGTCCGAGACCAGGCGATGGAGCTGTCAGCCAGCCGGTGGGTGAGCGGGGCAGCAGATTGGAGTTTGCAGTTTGGGCTGCCGTTCAGTCTCAGCACGCACCAGCTGAATCCACCAGATAAAAACAGAAATGGCACATTTTCACCTGCCGTTTAATTGGATCTGTTTGTAATTAATGGTCCTTCGGGGGGAAAGCGTGTGCACAGAGCAGCCGACAGGGGAGAATCTGTAGCCGAGATTGGTCCATGGGGTCTAGTTGTGATTCTCAATCAATCAAAGGACAGATTCAGTGAATGAGCCGGAGACGACGAACGAGGCCGACGTCTCGTCGCCTGCAATAAACCCGCAATCCTGCCCGACATTGCCTCAAATCCATGTCGCTGGCCGGTTCCCCAGTTGCCCTTGTCCCGGCGCCACTCACCAGCATCCCCATTTTACAAGAAGATCCCCCAGGAAATGAGTGCGGTTAAATAAGATCCAGTTTAAGAGGAATTAAGATGTTTAAGAAAGAACTGCAGGTGCTGGAGAAAAAAATCCAAGGTAGACAAGATGCTGGAGAGAAACTCAGCAGGCGATGCAGCATCTATGGAGCGAAGGAATAGGTGACGTTTCGGGTCGAGACCCTTCGACAGAATGGTCGTTGACGGCACTGGGTCTGTACTCGCTGGAGATTAGAAGGATGAGAGGGACCTTGTGTAGAAGCCAAGTTACTAGGGGTCAGGGGACAAGGGTTATGGAGAGAGAAGGCAGGAGAGTGGTTATTAAGAAGGGGAAGATATAGATCAGCCATATAATTGAATGGCAGAGTAGCCTTAATGGGCCGAATGGCCTTAATTCTGCTCCTATAACATTACATCGTTGAAACATAGCAAACAGTGAAAGACTTGGATAGAGTGGATGTTTCCACGCGAGCGAGTGGGGAGAGTCTAGGAACGAGAGGTCTCAGTCTCAGAAATAAGGCGTTCCAGGCGTCCGTTTCCATTAATTCACCCCCCTGCCTCCTATCCCTCTGTTCACGAATATCCGATCCCCCCACACAACCCTTCCTTCCCACAGCGTCCCACCCCTCCTCTCCAACTCCCCCCCCCCCCCCCACCCACACATTCCTGTAAACGGACCCCCCCCCCCCCCCCCCCCCTCTTATTCTTATTTCTTATTCTGAATAAAGTTTATTTTTTATACAGGCTCAGTGTGGTGCTGAAGCTGTTTTACTGACTCTCCAGAGACGTCACCGGTGGAGCAGTGCGAGGGTTTGCTGAGGAACAGAGGCCGAGAGACCAGAGCAGGAGCTACAGTCACGGGTGGACCAGGCCAAAGGCGCGGGTGGACAGACAGCTGCCGGCGATAGAGCCGCAGGAACGGCAGACTGCGGACAACGGACGTGCGGCCAGTTTGCGGTTGGTTACACAAGAGTGCGTTACACTCTCCCCCCAGCGCCGTTGTTCCACCTCTCGCGCACCCTGCTCTCCCGGGGACTGGATATTATCCTTTCACATGGACAGCGGCATCGACCGGGACAAGGGGTTGGGACTGGGAACAGTCACGGACAGTCGGCATCCGTGACACACACCTCCTCCAGGGCACCCTTGGGTGGCAGTCCGTGCCGGGTGGCAGCTGTGAGCTCGGCGCGGGAGAGGGTGTCACAGCGACTAATAGCAGCCGCCTGCCCATCTCTCGCTGCTGGCTGATGCTCGAGGTGTGGAAATCACCGACGGTTTGCCGATTTTACTCCACGGTAGTGTGAATTCACAGCCACGCCAGTGTGAATTCCACGGCCGTGCTAGTGTGACGTCCACTCGCGTGTAGTTGTGAAATCATTGGAAACGGCCAACGCTAGTGTGAAATCACAGCCACGCCAGTATGAATTCACGGCCGTGCTAGTGTGAATTCACGGCCCGTGCTAGTGTGGAAAATTCACGGCCGTGCTAGTGTTGAATTCACGGCCGCGCTAGTGCATTGAATTCATAGCCACGCTAGTGAGTGGAATTCATAGCCACGCTAGTGTGAATTCATGGCCACGCTAGTGTGTAAATTCACCGGCCGCGTCGCATGGTGTGAATTCATGGCCGCGCTAGTGTGAATTCATGGCCGCGCTGGTGTGAATTCATGGCCACGCTGTGTGAATTCACGGCCACGCTGGTGTGAATTCACGGCCATGATGTGTGAATTCACGGCCACGCTAGTGTAAATTCACAGCCATACTGTGTGAATTCACGGCCACGCTAGTGTGAATTCATGGCCGCGGTAGTGAATTCACTGCCATGCCAGTGTGAATTCATGGCCACGCTAGTGTGGATTCACGGCCACGCTGGTGTGAATTCACGGCCACGCTGGTGTGAATTCACGACCGTGCTAGTGTGAATTCACAGCCACGCTGGTGTGAATTCACAGACACACCATCAATCTCGCAACATCTGAGCGAGGGGTGTGCAGAGATTGGGGCAGAAGCCGGTTCCAACTGCGCTGCGACTCGGGGTAAAGGTGGAGCAAAGCTTTCCACTCCATGAAGCCATGGTGCACAGGACAAACACTCACCGCTCTCAACCCCCACTACCGCCAGTGCCCAGTGCCCAGTGACCAGTGACCAGCGTACAGCGCCCAGTGACCAGCATCCAGTGACCAGCGACCAGTGACCAGAATCCAGTGACCAGCGACCAGATTCCATGTGATCGCTAACCGGCGCCAGTGAAACAGTGCCTAGTGACCAGCGGTAAGTGACCAGTGCCCAGTGACTGCGCCCAGTGACCAGCACCCAGTGACCAGTGTCCCACGATCAGTGACATGACCACTAACGAGCGCCCGTGACCAGTGCTAGTGATAGTGGCCAGTGAGAGCAGCGCCAGTGACCAGTGCCCCCGCCCAGTGACCAGTGCCAGTGGCCAGTGAGCAGTGTGCAGCTTCACATGTCATTGATGGTTTCAAACCCACTGACATCAATATCATTGTTTGGTTCAGTCCTTGTATTTATATATGTACTGCGCCCCTATACATGTATGTCTGAGTTTGCTGTGCATATGTAGTTAAGTTTGTATTTGTATGTTTTGTGCACCTAAATGAGTGTCTTTGTGCTGGTATGTTTAAGTGTGTCGGCAGGGGTGTTGTAACGCGCCGGTATGTGTGTGTGTTTGTTTGTGTGTCTCTGTGGGGTGCATGCATAGCATGTTTGTGTGCGGAGGGGAGATGTCAGAGAGTCAAACAGCACAAAATAGACCCTTCAGTCCCCAACGTTCCCACCCCGACTAAGATTCCCATCTACATTAGTCCCACTTGTTTGCACTTGTTTGCATATTCCTCTAACACAGGCCGATAAATGTACCTGTCGAAATGTTTTAAATGTTGTTGTAGCACCTGCCTCAACTACCTCCTCCGGCAGCTTGTTCCATACACCCACCAGCCCTCTGTGTGAAAATGCTGCCCCTCGGGTTCCTAGTAAATCTTTCCACTCTTCACCTTAAACCTACCTGTAATGTCGTCTGGTACTCGATTCCTACACCAGGATTAAAGAATGCATTCACCCTATCGATTTCCCTCATGATTTATCACGCCTCCTTAAGAACTTTCCCTATTGTGTGTGTGTTGGTGCCTGAGTGGGGTCTGTATGTGTGTGTGTGTGTGTGTGTGTGTGTGTGTGTGTGGTGCCCCTGTGGTGTGTGTGTGTGTGTGTGTGGTGTGTGTGTGTTGGTGCCAGTTGTCTTGTATGTGTCTGTGTTGTGACACGTGTGTGTTTTGGTGCCCTCGTGCAGTCTTGGTGTGTCTGTGTGTGTGTGTGTGGTGTGCGGGCTGTCTGTATGTGTCCTGTGTGTGTGTGGTGCCCTGTGTGTGTGCAGTGCGCAGGCCTGTGTGTGCTGATGCCTGTGTGTGTGTGTTGTGGTGTGTTGAGTGTCGTTACTCGTGTGTGTTGTGTTTTGCCCGTGCAGTCTGTGTGTGTGTGTGTGTGTGTGTGTCAATGTGTGTGTGTGGTGTGTGTCCAATGTGTGTGTGTGTGTGTGTGTGTGAGGTGTGTGTGGTGACGGTCTGAGTGCGTAGATGATCCACTGTGTGTGGATCAGGTGTATGTAGCATTTGTGTGGCATGTCAAAGAGTGTGTGTGTGTGGCAGTGAGTCAGTGGGCACGTCTATGTGTGAGTGCGTGAGTCTGTGTACGTATGTGTGTGATTGTGTAGACAATAGACAACAGACAATAGGTGCAGGAGTAGGCCATTCGGCCCCTTCGAGCCAGCACATGCTATTCAATGTGTTCATTGCCTGATCATTCCTAATCATCTCCCCATATCCCGGACTGCACTATTTTTCAAGAGCCCTATCTAGCTCTCTTGAAAGCATCCCAGAAACCTGCTCCACCGCCCTCTGAGGCAGAGAATTCCACAGACTCACCACTCTCTGTGTGAAAAAGTGTTTCCTCGTCTCCGTTCTAAATGGCTTACTCCTTTATTCTTAAACTGTGGCCCCTGGTTCTGGACTCCCCCAACATCGGAACTGTTTCCTGCCTCTAGCATGTCAAGCCCTTAACAATCTTATATAGGTTTCTATGCAAATATCCTCTCATCCTTCTGAACTCCAGAGTGTACAAAAGCCCAGCTGCTCCATTCTCTCAGCATATTGACAGTCCTCGCCATCCCGGGAATTACACATTTTTTTTTACCTTGTACAAACCTACGCTGCACTCCCTCAATAGCAAGAATGTCCTTCCTTAAATTAGGGGACCAAAAATGCACACAATAATCCAGGTGTGGTCTCACTAGGGCCCTGTACAACTGCAGAAGGACCTCTTTGCTCCGATATTCGATTCCTCTTGTTATAAAGGCAACATGCCATTTCGCTTTCTTTCAATGTCTGCTGCACCTGCACGCTACTACTTTCATAGACTGATGAACAAGGACCCCAGATCCCGTTGTACTTCCCCTTTCCCAACTTGACGCCATTTAAATAGTATGTGTATGTGAGAGAGAGACACTGGATAGCATGCAACAAAAGCGTTTCACTACCTCACTACACGTGACAATAAACTAAACTGTAACGTAGAGAGTATGTGAGTGTGTGAGAGTCTGTGTGCATGCGCGAGGGTGTGTGAG
The DNA here is from genome assembly GCA_035221665.1 of Okamejei kenojei. Lineage (NCBI taxonomy): Eukaryota > Metazoa > Chordata > Chondrichthyes > Rajiformes > Rajidae > Okamejei > Okamejei kenojei. Next base: position 14,899,922 of record CM069161.1, read on the forward strand.
TGTGAAAGTGTGCAAATGCATGTGTGTGTGAGAGAGTGTGTGTGATTGAAATGTGGGTGTGTAAGTTCATTAATTTAGTTCTAAAACGAGCAAGAATTTAGGCCATTCGGCCCATCAAGTCAATTCTGCCATTTAATCATGGCTGATCTACTATGATTTCCTCCTCTCAACTCAATTTCCCTGACTTTGCCCCATAAACCCTTACACTCGCACTCATCAACAATCTGTCAATCTCCATAAAAACATTAAAAAATATGTGGCTGTCTGCAACAGCCTTCAGTGGCAATGAATTCCACAGATTCTTTCTTCACCCCATGAATAAAAAATTCCTCTTAGTCTACTGTTAAATGTACCTCCTTTTATTCTGAAGCTGTGACCTCTGGTCCTAGACAATCCTCTCCACGTCCACTCCATTAGGCCTTTCACTATTCGTTAACTTTCAATTAGGATGCAAGGATGGTGTGAGTGCATGTGAGAGAGCGAGTGCTTGTGTATGTGTGTTGTCTGTGCGAGTGTGTTTGTCTCCGTGTGTGTGCGTAGATGTGTTCTGGGCTGAGTGTGTGCGTGTGTGTGTCGCTCTGTGCTAGCTGTCTGTGTGTGTTGTGTGAGTGTGTATGTGCGAGTGTGTCTGTCCTCCGTGTGTCTGAGTTGCGGTTTGTGTGCATCTCTACGGTGTGTGTGTGTGTATGTGAGTGTATGCGAGTGTGTGTATGCGAGTGTGTGAGTGCGAGTGTGTGTGTGTGTGTGTGTGTGTGTATGTGTGAGTGTGTGATTCTCTGTCCGAGTGTGTTGTGAGTGTGTCTGCGAGTGTGTGAGCGTCTCTATGCGAGTGTGTGTGTGTGAGTGTGTGTGAGTGTGTGAGTGTGTGTGTGTGTGTACGAGTGTGTGTGTGTGAGTGTGTGTGTGTGTGTGTGTGTGTGGTGTGTGAGTGTGTGTGTGTGGGAGTGTGTGTGTGTGTGCGAGTGTGTTGTGTGTGAGAGTGTGTGTGTGTGCGTGTGTGTGTGTGGAGAGAGAGTGTGTGTGTGTGTGAGAGAGTGGTGTGTGTGCGAGTGTGTGTGTGAGAGAGTGAGTGTGTGTGTACGAGTGTGTGTGTGTGTGAGTGTGTGTGTGTGAGAGTGTTTTGTGCGAGTGTGTGTGTGCGAGAGTGTGTGTGTGTGGTGTGTGTGGTGTGAGAGAGAGTGTGTGTGTGTGTGAGAGAGTGTGTGTTTTGCGAGTGTGTGTGTGAGAGAGAGTGTGTGTGTGCGATGTGTGTGTGTGAGTGTGGTGTGTGAAGATTGTTTGTGCAGTGTTGTGTGTGCGAGAGTGAGGTGTGTGAGTGTGTGTGTGTGTGTGTGCGAGTTGTGTGTTTTGTGCGATTTTGTGTGTGCTGCTGCGGCTTTGCTGGCAAGGGTGTGGGTGGTGTGGTGAGGGGACGGTGTGGTCGTATGGTTGAGGGGGGTGGTGAGAGGTGATGGCGGGTGGGCTGGGGGGGGGTGTGGTGGGGAGATGGCCCGTGAGGAGAGGGAGGTGAGGGAAGGGGGCTGCAGTAACAGGCTGCTGTTTCCCGCGTGTTGGCCCTGCCGTCCAGCTCTCGGCTTCTGAATGGAAAATTTATACCGTGTGATGTTTCAGTCTTAAAGGACAGGCTGCCCGTGCGACTCTCCGGATGAACAATGGTTTTCCCTGGCGCTGCTTGCTCGCTGGGGCTGCGTCTTGAGCCGAGCCCTGCTGCCGGAGGAGCTTCCTCTCTCCGCGCAGCGGCGGGGGGGGGGGGGGGGGGGGGGGGCCGGGAGGGCACCAGGTCACCTGTCACAGCACCAGGTGTGGAAACCACTGCCAGATGTGTAGCAGATGTGTCCTCCCCCAACCCCCCTCCGTGCCAGCGCGAGTCACTGACACTGGACCACTGGGGCCGGGCACTGGTCGCTGGCCGGACTCGGGTCACTACTCCGGGAACGGGCCTTGCAGAATACCAGAAGGTGTCTTGGATTAGACGGATTCCGCGACATGGAAGATTTCCCTATCGGGTGGTCATTCAGTCCGACCTTGTCCCCAGGGTAAAATGTCAGAGGGCTAAAGGTTTGATGGTGAAAGTGCACAGAGGGTCTGGAGAGCGCTGCAGGTGGGGTGGGGTATGGAGTTGGGGGCGAAGATTGTTAACCATGGTCAGCGCAGTTCCGGACCCGGGCCTGTTTCCACCTGCAGCCTCACCCTGCCCCTGGCCGTCTGGACACAACCTTTGCGGCAGACCGACTGAAGGTTGAGGGAACCGCTGTCCAGGATGTCCACTCGGGCCGGGCGCGGTAGGACTTCACCTCTCCCCCCTCCGCTCCTCGCTGCCCGAGGCCTGATCAACGGGTCCCCACCTCCGGCCAGCGACCTGAATGAACCACAGGAAGAGATGTCAGAATGTGCACTCTGGGTTGTTGCAGCTGGGTATTGTGAGCCGGGTCTGAACTCTCTTATACACAAGCCCCCGGTTGGTGCATGTGTTTAAATGTGCCGCGGCATTAGTGCAGACATGCTCCCTGCCCACGCCGGTCTCGGCACCGGGAACGAGGGGGCAGGACCAATGGTCACGGTGGGGGGGGGGGGTCTGACAAAGTGCTCGACCAGGCCTCGGCGGGATAAAGCGTTGAGTCCCGCCCCCCTCATGCAGAGATACGTGCCCTTAGAAATGCCCCAGGCCACACAGTCCTCTGCCACGTTTTAACCCTGACGCCTCCCATCTTGCTCATACTCCATCGCTCTGCCACCTGACCACACCCACCTCTACAACCCCCCCCCCATCTCACCCCACCACCCTCGACACCCCTCCACAACTCACCTCTAGACCCCCCCCGCCCCATCACCCCATACTGCCCGACCACTACAATCCCACCCCTACCCTCTCATAGACTCACCCCCTCTCGACCCACCCCTCCACACCCCACACACCTCCAAACTGCCGACCTCTACAACCCGCCCCTTTTGTTGCCCTTGCCCGACTCCACACTGACAATCCTGAGCCCATGTGTCCCGTCATGGTTCCACATTTGCTTATGACGTGAAGAGAGCCAATCGGCCCGTCACGTGTCTGCACTCCCAACCAATCCCACTCACTCCCATCAACCGACTCAATTCCCGGTAACCTGTGCTGGTCTGCCCACCTTACAAGCACCTCCCTAGGACTGCACTCGTCCTCACCCGCCCGGTGGGGGAGGAGGGGGGGGGGGGGGGGGGGAGGAAACGGACGGCGCTTCAGACATGACTAACCTGCGCTTCTGTGACTGAAGGTTTCACCCATCTCCAGCACCACCGCCCTGTGGCTCCGTGTTGACCCTCGCACCAGTGCAACGTGATCACACTCCCACCGTCCGATCACCGGGCCTGCAAACCAGGAGGGTTCACACTGTGCCTGGAAATACCAACACCCCGCAGATCTGCAAATCGAAATCAAAATATTGGGGGTGATTCAACAAACCCGTCCGCAACGGATCAGCCACAAGGCCCGACATCCACTACCCCAGCCCCAACAGCCCCCGCCCCACCATCTCACTCCAAACGCCTGGAGAGCCAACAACCCACCAAACTAACTCCAACACCACAAGCCCCCCCCCCCCAACAAATCCCTCCACAATCCACAACCCCAAACCCAGGTGCAACAATTCCAACGCACAAGCCCGGACCCCGCCACGTGTAGCGGTAGCTGGAGGTGGTGCCTGACATTGGCTGAAACCCCATGAACCCCGCGGGTGCAATGTGGACCATCTCCTCCAATAGTCTCCATCTCAGTGAATGTCCTCCAATCTCACCACCTCTCAACCCATCCCATTGTCCCGCCGCCCCGGGGGGGGGGGGGGGGGGGGGGGGGGAGGGGGGATGCCACAGGGGGGGGGGGGAAAAACAACCCCTAAAAAAACACCCATTGTCCCCTTCCCTGTCCCACACTCTGTTTAACGCCCCATGTCCCTACTTAGCAAAACCTGAACGAAACCTCTGGAGACTTTGCGCCCCACCACAAGGTTTCCGTGCGTCCGATGTTTTTTTTGTCCTCCGTCGACCACCTTCCTACTGGCATCGCAACCGGCTTCGCTAAAAAATTACCGATTTTTAAAAACGGAAACATAGTTCGATTCGACCATTAGGGAGACTGACAAAAACCTCCGGGAACCGCACGGAAACCTTGGTGGGGCGCAAAGTCCCTCCAGAGGTTTCCGTTCAGGTTTCCTTAAGTGGGACAGGGGGCATAATGCACCTGTCCCACTTAGGAAACCTGAACGGAAACTACCCCCTCTCATTGAAACTGTCCACAGTGTTGCACCACCGCCCCCCTCCCACGCAATCTGATCTGACTATCGCGGGCCAGAGCGAGTGGCACGACTCCCTTCTCCATCCCGAAGCTGACCTCACTTGAACAAACCCTCCCCACAAAACTTTTAGGAAACCTTCTCTCAAAAATCAAACTTGTGTTCCCTGCTAATATAGAGCATGACTCATAATTCAGTGGAGCATGTAGGGATCATTGGAAAGTGTCCTGGAAGACGAATGCATTTTCAGCAGAATAAATAACTTAATTAACAAATTCACATGCATAATTCATCAGGCTATTAATGTCTTCCTCACTCAGCTTTGATGAACATTGCTGTAATAACCATCTAATTTACATAGTGCATTCTGCATGCATTCGCTGGGAAACATACATGCAGTCTTGTGTGTTCGCAGGCCCGGCCAGTGAGAGCGTACAGTGACCAGACACTAACCCCCCTGTTCAATGCCCACATCCCTAGACTTTCAATGAGATTCTCTCTCTCCTCCTCTTCTCTCTACATGGCCATGCATATCTTTTCTCCCCTTTCGCTCTCAAATCTGCCTCATCAAGCCGTCCTGCCCCCCCCCCCCACCCAACCCCGACCCCCCCCCCCTCTCTCTCTTCTCTCTCTCTCATCTCGATCTTTCTCTCTGGGGAATATTCTGGCACCGGTTCCAACCTTTTTGTCCCAAATGGTGCCAAGCTGCGTCATGTGAAATTGCCATTTCCCTGGCTCCTGTGGAGATAATCTTTCAAGGCACAAAGGTGTGACGCCACAACTGGCATCTTGGCATCACAGCCTCCATATCGCGAATGCATGAGATTAGAGTGGGAGCTGCCTACCGTGGACAAGGGGAATGGTATAAAAAAAAACAGCAGCGTCGGCAATAATTCTCTAACTCTCCGCTTGGTTCATAATCGAAAACAGATTAAGCCCCACGCGATACTCGTTGACTCCTGCATCGGTTTATATTGTGTATCTTAATCTGAAATAGCACTGGCATGGCACCACGCGCCTCTCTAGAAACCACCATTGTGCAAATATCAGCGAGTTTCACACGAAGCGAGTCCAAGCTGTCGACCGTGAGAGGGCGGCAGAGTGGCCGTGGGGGGGGGGGGGGGGGCGGGTGGGGGTGGGGGGGGGGGGGGGGGGGGGTC
>CM069161.1:14905849-15063349 GCA_035221665.1 Okamejei kenojei
GCCGGGGAGAGGGGAGTGGTGAAGGGCGGCGGGGAGAGGTGTGGGGGAGGGGAGTGGTGAGGGGTGAGGGGTGGGAGAGGGGCAGAGTTGAGGGGGATGGGGGAGAGGGGGAGTGGTTGAGGGGAAGGGGAGGTTGAGGGGCAGGTGGAGGGGGAGGGGAGGGGAGAGGTGAGGGGGAGGGTGAGGTGGGGGGAGGGTTGGGAGAGGGGGTGGGGGGAGAGGTGGAGTGAGGGGGAAAAGGTAAGGGGTGAGGTGGGAGGGGAAGAGTTGAGGGGGGTGGGAGAGTTTGAGGGTGGGCGTTGGAGGTGGGAAGTATGGGGGGAGCGGAGAGGCGTAAGGGGGAGGCGGGGAGGGGGAGGTGAGGGGGATGGGAGAGGTGGAGGGAGTGCGAGGTGTGGGGGAGGGGGTGTCAGTGGGGAAATCGACTCCGCTCTGTGTGTGTTTGGTACCCTCATCACTGGGGCATCAGGATCTGCACGGAGATTGGATTACCTTGGTGTAGGAATGGTTTGTTAAAGTAGGAAAAATAGTGCAGGAAGACTTACAAGGGATGTTGATGGGTAATTGAGAGGATGGGTACCTTTTTTCATTGAGTGCAGGAGGGTGAGGGAATGATTTACAGATGTGTATAAAAATCAAGAGCGGAATAGATAGGATAGAGGTGTTAATTTTACCCTCAATTTGGGGGATTCAAGAATGATGAGGGACAGTTTAAGGTCAGAGGGGAAAGATATAATCGAATCTCAAGGACATATTTTTCTCACAAGAGGTTGGTGGGTGTATGGAACTGAGCTGCCAGAGGCAGTACTGCGGCAAAGTACTAGAAACTATATTTTTAATAAAAACTTTGGACAGGTGCATGGTTAGGAATGTAGTTTTGAGCGGATAAGTGCCAATAACATGGGCAGGTGGGGACTTGAGTAATGGGGCATTTGGCCAGCGTGGGCCACATTGGGCCGATTGGCCTGGTTTTCATTGCTGACTCTGTATGACTCCATGCTTGACATGTAAGACTCTGTGACCAATTGGTGTGAAATATTGAAGCCAGAGAAAGGAAAATACTTTGTAAGGAGAAGAAGGACCGGTGGCATAAATATGTGGTGATATACAGGGTTGGGGCAGAGTGGAGGGTGGGGGGGTGGGCTCGTATGTTGGGTTAGTTTCCTGAAATATGAGAATTCAATGGGTTTCATATCATTGGTTGGGTTGGGGGTAAGCTAGCCGGACGGATGAGGTGCAGTTCCTCCAAGTTTGTGTGTGGCCTCAACTTTAGCACTGGAGGGGTCCCTAGGGACAGAGAGGTCAGTGTGGGAATGGGGGAGAGGAATTTAAAATGGTTCGCAAACTGGAAAGGTCAGCAGGCCAGTCGATGCCTGGTTTTCACCGATTGTAAAGGAGGGCCAAATCGGGAGCAGCGGAGGTAGTAGAATGAGGGTTAGAGGAGGTGCATGTGAAACTTGTTCTTACCTGAAGGACAGCTGGGGTCTCTGGGTGGAGTCGAGGGAGGGTGGGTATAAGGGACAGGTGTTTACAACTCCTGTAGAAAGTACCCCCTCCCATGCTGCTCCACCCCTCTCTCCCACTACTCCACCCCTCATCCCATTTGCCAAGGTCTTCTTCCAGCCATTTCTCTGCCCTCTGGTGCGTTCACATTTTCACTGCTCTTCTATTCTTATTCTGGAGTCTTACCAGTATGGAAACACCACATTCGGCCTATGCCGACCCCCAAGGTGCCCCATCTATACGGAGTCCCATCTGTGCTCGTGTTTGGCCCATAGTCCTCTATCCTATCCGAAGGCATGTACCTTGTCCATATGTCTTTTAACTGGAGTTATGGTGCCTGCCACAACCATCTCCTCTGATGGCAGCATGTTCCATACACCCACAATCTCTGAGAGTAAGTTGTTTTTTTCATCTCAGGTAACCTAATCAATCTTTCCCCTTTCACCTTAAACCTATGCCCTTGGTTCATGATTCCTGAGTAAAAGATTCCATGTGTGAATCTACACCTGTTGTATTACTTTCATGAGATGATACCATCTCCATAAGCACCTCTCATCCTCATTGCGTTCCAAGGAAATAAATTCTTAGCCTGTCTCTCTAACACTCGCCCTGTAGCCTCAGGTGCCCCTCGAGAGACCTGGCATCATTGATGCTAATCTCTAAACTAATCCTAATCTTATTCTTTAATGTCTTTTTATCTTTTGTCTTTTGTTTTCTCAAACTGAATTCTGCTAAGCAGCCCCTCCCCCCACGTCTATCAGTCGCCTGGGCTCTGACCTTTCCTGCGGGTCCCTCTTCTCCCCTTCCTCTACCCACCCCCCCCCCCTACCCCCCCCCCCCATAGCCATCAGATTGCAAATTGAGCAAAGAGGTCCCACTTGTTATCCAGAGTGTCGTTAACGGAAGAAACTGCAGATGCTGGAGAGGATCGAGGGTTTCACAAAAAGTGGAGAAACTCAGCGGGTGCAGCAGCATCTAAGGAGCGCAAGGAGATAGGCGACGTTTTTTGGGTCGTGACCCTTTTTCAGGACTGGTCAGGGATCAGGGAATGGACGAGGAAGATATCTTATTGACGTGTGAATGTGGAGAGATTTTATTAAAAGGAACAATTGAAATGAAAGAATATATGCAAAAAAAGTATCGATGATAAAGGTACAATGAGCCCCGCAACACCTCCGCTCGGTCCGCAAAAAAAAAATACCAACCCGACACCTACCCGGCGGTTCTGCTCTGCACTTACAACCAGAACTACCAATTTTGCCCGACCTCTCGGTCCTGGAGCCTCCTCCATGGCCAGATGTGAGCAATCCCACCGCAAGTTGGGAGGAACAAGCACCTCATATTCCGCTTGGGGAGTCTGCATCCTCTTGGGCTTGAACATTGAATTTATCTCATTTCTGTTACCCATACTGGTCTCCTCCATCCCACTCCACCTCTCCCTCAGCCCTCGGGCCCTGTAGCTTTCCCTCTATCTCCATCTCCGTCCCCCTACCCTAGTCTCACTAGCTTCTCATTTTTCACACCCAAAACAGTCTTTACAATGGCTTGTTCCCTTTATCATCGGAATACTTTTTTGCATATTATCTTTCATTCATTGTTCTTTATCTCTCCACATCACCGTCTATATCTCTCGTTTCCCTGATCCTGACCAGTCTGAAGAAGGGTCTCGACCCGAAACGTCGCCTATCTCCTTCGCTCCTTTAGATGCTGCTGCACACCAACTGAGTTTCTCCAGCTTTTTTGTGTAACCCTTCTTCTCCAGAAGATGCTGCCTGACCCGTGACGTTAGATCGACAGCACTCTCTGGTTTTTTCTTTGTTACACCATGTATTCCGTGTCCCCATCTTAGAGTTTTTAATCTTTCTTGGTCGGGCGAATATTCTCCGTCAAACTGGCAAGGTCGTCCAGCGGCACCCATCAACTGCCCTAAACTCCTCCTCCTCTCCACCTGCCTCCCTTCCCCCCTCGCCACCTCTCCCAACCCCCTCTCCCCTCCCCAAACCCCCCTCTCGGCCATCTCTCTCTCTGTCTTTTCTGAAGATAGTGATTCTGTTGCAAACTTTCCGCTCCTCCATGCGGCCTCCGCGGTCAGGAGGGAGTTGGAGGGTGTTGGCGGTTGGTGCGGAAGGTTATGAGGGGGTATGGGTGCCTAGCAGGAGGGGTTGGCGGGTTGCGGGGAAGGTGAGAACTGGGGGGTGTGGGTGGGAGGTATAAAGAGGGGGCCCAGTGGTGAACGGTAACGTTGGGGCGGGGTCTCTGAAGCCTGACCTGTCCCCCCCCACTCCGCAGGCCCCCGCTGCAGAGCGGCATGGCCGACGGGCCGACAGGGTAAAGCGCCGGCCACTCTGCCCATCGACGGAGGTTGCGGTTGTTGTCGTGGCGGTGGTATCAGCGGAACTGCAGGGCAGAACATATACGGAGTGGGGTGGCGGTGGGGCTGCGTTAGAGGGCGGGGGGTGGGTATTACAGGGGGCCAGAGGAAGAATAAACAGCAAAGGATAAGAATACAAGGAAAAAGGATAGCCGAAGCGCCAAGAAATAAAAAGGGTAAAAGAAAGGGAGAACGAGAAAAGGACTAGAAGGATAACAGCGCAAGGATTTGCCGTCACGGTCAGCAAAAAAGCTAATGTTGTGATGAGGATCGAAATGATTTTTTCAACGGTTAGAATGGTAACGATTAAGTAAATGAGGAGGAACAAGTCGTTGTGGGTGGGATGGGGGTCGCATCCCCACCCCCGTCCTCACTGCTTCCTGTTTTGTAGTCGCCTGCTCGCATCAACCTTCTTTACCTTTACCCCAATCCTTCCATCTACACTCCTCACACCTCCCCCTTCCGCTTCACTCCCTTCCCTTCCTCCTCCACCCCACCCCCCCCCCTTCCCCATTCACTCATCCCTCCATTCCCCCTTCTGCCTCCAGTCAACCGCCATTCCACTCCTCCCTGACTTCACCTCGCCACCCCTCCCCCTTCACTTCTGCACCCCAACCCCCTTCCTATCTCCTTCACCCCTTATGTTCAACCTCCTTCAACCCCCCTCTCACCCCTCCACCCCCCTCCACCCTCCCCCTTCAGTCCACCCCTCCTTTTCACTAACCTCCACCCCGCACTCCCCCCCTCCTCCACCCCTCCCTCTTCACCCTTCACTCCACACCCTTCCCCACACCTTCCCCCTCCCTCCCCCTACCCCATCTCCCTACCCCCCCTCCTCCACCTTCTCCCTTCACCCCTCCCCTCCCTCACCCCCTACCCTTCCACTCCACCCCCTCCCCCTCCACCCTTCACTCCTCCCCCCCTCCTCCACTCATTCACTCCTCCCCCCCTCCACTTCCCTCCACCCCTCCCCTTCACTCCTCCACCCCTACCCTTCAGCCCATCCCCTCCCCGCTTCGCCCCAATCCCCATTTACACCTGCCGCTCACCTCCCCGTGTTATCCCCTCCCCAGTGCATTGTCCCCGCTGTGACCCGCGCCTTTGCTCGGTGTTAAGGCGCTGTTTACCTGCAACTGGAGCAAGATCCGGAGCCGGACCGAGATCCTGAATGCGGAATGGAGAAAGCTGCGGATCCAGCCGGTCACCCTGACCACGGACGGAACCCTGGGCGCCGTCAGCCGGAGGGTGAGTCAGTGGAGTGGGAATTACTGGGGTGGTTACTGGGTTGTAGGAAGGGGGGGCATGATCGAGGGGACACACACACTGCCTATCTCACACGCTATCTGTCTCTCTCTCCCAGTCTCTCTCTCACACACACATGCAGTTTACCTCTCACATACACTTGTTATTGTTGTCCCGTTCACACAGAGCAACCACTCACAACAAAAGCATGGAATATGTAGCAAAGTGTGGAGTTATGCATTTTGGCAGTAGGAATAAAGGCGTAGACTATTTTCCAAATGGGGTGAGAATCTAGAAATCAGAGGTGCAAAGGGACTTGGGAGCACTGGAGCAGGATTCCCAAAAAGTGAATCTGCAAGTCGAATCTGTAGTAAAGAAAGCAAACTCAATCCCAGATTTCAAGTAGACAAAAACAGGGACATAATGCTGAGGCTCTACAAGGCGCTGGTGAGGCTGCATTTGGAATATTGTGAGGAATTTTGGGCACCTTATCTGAGGAAGGATGTGCTGGCTCTGGAGAGGGTCCAGAGGGGGTTTACAATAATGATCCCAAGAGTGAGTAGGTTAACCTGTGATGAGCATTTGTCGGCACTGGGCCTGTACTTGCTTTACTCGAGTTAGAATGAGGGGGGAACTCATTGAAACATACAGAATGGTTAAAGGCTTGGATGGAGTGGATGTGGAGAGGATGTTTCCACTAGTGGGAGCGTCTAGGACTAGAGGTCACAGGCTCAGAATTAAAGGAAGTTATTTTAGAAAGGAGAGTGAGATTTCTTTAGTCAGAGGGTGGTGAGTTTGTGGGATTCTTTGCCACAGAAGGCCGTGGAGGCCAAGCCAGTGGATATTTTCAAAAGCAGAGATTGATAGATTATTTATTAGTATGGGTGTCAGAGGTTATGGGGAGAAGGCAGGAGAAAGGGGCTAGGAAAGAGAGGAAAGGGGTTAGATCAGCCATGATTGAATGGCAGAGTAGACTTGATGGGCCGAATGGCCTAATACTACTCCTATCACTTATGACCTTATGATTAGAAAGGTGAGAGGGACCTGACAGTCATGCAGATAACTGCTTAGTGGGGCTAGGCATTCAAGATTCAAGATTCAAGAGATTCACGAGATTCAAGAGTGTTTATTGTCATGTGTTCCAGATAGGACAATGAAATTCCTGCTTTGCTTCAGCACAACAGAAGCAGGCATAAATAAATACAGAACAGATCAGTGTGTCCATATACTATTGAATAGATATATATATATATATTATATATATATTATATATATATATACACACACACATAAATAAGCAGATAAAGTGCAATAGGTTATTAAAGTTCTGATTTTTGTTTGAGTTGAGTTTAATAGTCTGATGGCTGTGGGGAAGATGCTGTTCCTGAACCTGGATGTTGCAGATTTCAGGCTCCTGTACCTTCTACCAGAAAGCAGCAGAGAGATGAGTGTGTGGCCAAGATGGTATGTGTCCTTGATGATGCTGGTAACCTTTTTGAGGCAGCAACTGCGATAGATCCCCTCGATGGTAGGGAGGTCAGAGCTGATCATGGACTGGGCAGTGTTTACAACTTTTTGTAGTCTTTTCCACTCCTGGGCGCTCAAGTTGCCGAATCAAGCCACGATGCAACCGGTCAGCTTGCTCTCTACTGTGCATCTGTAGAAGTTCAAGAGAGTCCTCCTTGACATCCCGACTCTCCGTAATCTTCTCAGGAAGTAGAGGCGCTGATGTGCTTTCTTTGTAATTGCATCAGTGTTCTGGGACCAGGAGAAATCTTCAGAGATATGCACGCCCAGGAATTTGAAACTCTTGACCCTTTCCACCATAAATGGGACTGTGGGTCCCCATCATACCCCTTCCAAAGTCCACAATCTGAAAAAGTTCACTTAAAAAGATAGACAAAGCACAAATTCTTCAGACCATACAAAGCTTTAATTTAACGTCTGACGGGTGTGGACCTAGAGACCCAGAAGCAACAGTTTTACGTCTGAATCTCCAGCAGCACACACAAAGAAATATCAGAAAACACAAGCTTATATACGTACAGATATAAAACCAATTGCATGACGTATATGTGCAAAAACCATCATCCACTCCAAATATGGAGTTGTTTTTCACTCTTTGCCAAAAGCCAGACACCCCAATGGCATCTTCTGGGCCCTTCTTATCTGATTAACCTCTTCAACTTACATAAAAAAACCCTGTAAGAGAGCTGTGAACTATTCAACTTAAGTTACAAAAAACCCTTGCCACGATGGGAGTTGTCCAAATCCCATCATGCATTACAATTGGCCTTTTACAACAGGAAAGCTTAAATATGGCAACAATCAATTAATAACTAACTCTTTCATATCAGTTCCTTGGTTTTGCTGGTGTTGAGGGCCAGGTTATTGTGCTGGCACCATTTGGTCAATCGATCGATCCCACCTATACTCTGACTCGTCTCCATCAGTGATACGTCCCACAACAGTGGTGTCGTCAGCGAACTTGATGATAGAGTTCTCACTATGTCCGGCTACGCAGTCATGAGTATAGAGTGAGTACAGCAGGGGGCTGAGCACGCAGCCTTGAGTTGCTCCTGTGCTGATTGTTATTGAGGCTGACACGTTTCCACCAATACGAACAGACTGTGGTCTGTGAACGAGGAAGTCGAGGATCCAATTGCAGAGGGATGCGCAGAGACCCAGTTCTGAGAGCTTGGTAACCAGTTTGGAGGGGATGATTGTATTAAATCCCAAGCTGTAGTCAATAAATAACAGCCTGACAAAGGTGTTTGTTGACCAAATGATCCAGAGTGGAGTGGAGAGCCAGCGAGATCGCATCCACCGTTGATCTGTTGTGGCGGTAAGCAAACTGCAATGGGTCCAGGTTTTTGTCGAGGTAGGAGTTGATTTGCGCCATGATCAACCTCTCAAAGCACTTCATCACCACTGATGTTAGTGCCACTGGCCGATAGTCATTGAGGCACGTCACCTTGCTCTTCTTGGGCACCGGTATTATTGATGCCCTTTTAAAGCAGGTGGGGACCTCAGACCTCAGAAATGAGAGGTTGATTATCAACATAATAAAGGTTGAAAATGTACATAAAAACTCCAGCCTCTGGGTTAGCAGGGAGAAGATGGGTCAAAGGGCTTGTTTTATGCCATATAGCTGTGACTGTGTGGACGTGTAATCTCCAAGGCAGATGTGCATTTCCAAGGCAGATGTGTGTGGATGTTCCAGGAGCCGGGTGGGACAGCGGTCAGGTGGTCTCTGGGGGTGGGGTGTGTGACCCAGGGCCGTGGTGTTCTCCCCTCACTCTCTCCCTCTGCTCTCTGTCCCAGTGCACAGTGGAGAGCGAGTTCCTGGCAGGGTGTCAGAGCGTGGTACAGACGATCCTCAGCCCAGTGGCCACGGGCCCAGTGATGTACACATGGGCCCCTCTGCAGCACAACTTCATGGTAGGTCAGTCTGGCCCTGCCTAGCTCCCCCCTCCTGGGGGGGGGTGGTTTTTTTTTTTTCACTCCTCTGCCCCTGTCCCACTGACCGCCTCCCCCCTCCTGGTCACTCCTCTGGCCCTGTCCCTTTGACCAGCTCCCCCAACTGACCCTCCCCACCCCGTCACTCCGGCCCTGCCCCTCTGCAGCACCACTTCACGGTAGGTGGCAAATGGGTCACTGCTCCAGCCCTATCCCACTGACCAGCTCCCCCTCCCCCCAAACCACTCCGGCCCTGTCCCGTTGACCATCTCCGCTCTCCCCGGGCAGGTGGAGGATGAGACTATCCTACACAACATCCCCTACATGGGCGACGAGGTGCTGGAGCAAGATGGAGCCTTCATCGAGGAGCTGATCAATAACTATGATGGGAAGGTTCACGGTGACCGAGGTGGGTCTGAGTCCCAACCCCAGACCCATTGGACGGGGTCTGGGGGAGGGGGGGTGGGGGGGGAGGTGAGGGAGCGTGCACCACGGGACAGGTGGTGAAACCAGCATCTGCAGTTCCTTCCCATGTGTCTTTTGCAGAGTGTGGTTTTATTAACGACGAGATCTTCACGGCATTGGTGGGCGCGTTGAGCCGGGCTGTGGACGGAGAGGCGGCGACCACGCGCGGCTCCGGGTGGCCCGGGGCGAGGCGCGAACACGAGGACCCGCAAACCAACGACAGCGGTGAGTCACCTGCCCTCCACCCTCTCCGCCACTCCCTCTACCACCTCCATCCCCTCTGCCCCTCTCCTCCGTCTCCCCTCCACCCCATCCGTCTCCTCCCCTCCTCTCTCCCCTCCTCCACCCCCTCCCCTCCACTCGCTCCATCCCCTCCCCAGAGGGGCGGTTTGGTGGGTGGTGGGGGGGGGGGGGATGGTGTTCTGTGTGGGTGTGTGGGAGGGGACGGATCGCGAGGGGAGGTTGTGCGGGGGTGGACGGATCAGGCTTGGCCATTCTCGGTCACCTGACCCAGGTCTGACCTGATTCTCCAGGCGGCGTGGAGCGGGCGGGACGCCGAATCCCACTTGACAAGATCTTCAAAGCGATCGCGCTGATGTTCCCGGACAGGGGCTTGGGCTCTGGGGGGCTCGTCAAAGGAGCTTGAGGGGAAAAGTGAGTCTGCCCTGCTCCCCATCTCCCTCCCCCCCCCCCCCCCCCCCCTCTTCCTCTCTCTCGCATAGTTCTCCTTCTCTACCTACCCCCCTCCTCCCTTCCCACTCCCTCTCCCCTCCTCAGTCCTTTTCACCAGATCATGTGTGCAGAGTGGCCTCAGGTCATTGCGACGTTGAGGATGTAAACAGGCCATTCGGCCCAGTTTAGCCGTGCTATCAGTGGGCTCCCACTTGCACTAATCGCATTACCCAGCAGTGACTCACAGCCCTCGACAACTGTGATTCAGATTCTCACCTTCATGACGTCAATCACTCTGCACCAGATGTAGTTTCATTCATCCATTCGTTCGTTCAGGTCACGTGCTCACCTCTCTGGTGGAAGCAGCTCCTCTAAACCTCTTCACCTAATCAATGTTGGCTTGTTCTGTCTACAAAATACCTTCTTGCACTCTCCCCTGTTCTATACCCACAGTGTAATACATCTTGACCACGTGTCCTCTTAACCTCCTCCATTCCAGAGAAAACAACCTCTGCGTCCTTCCTCATAATGAGCGCTGCAATGAACTCCGCACTTTTCCCATCAGTGCCAGACACACGAAGCCCACTATATCCATCTGCACTGTTCCGTTTATTATTGTCACGTGTACCAAGGTAGAGTGAAAAACATTGTTATGTGCTGTCCAGTCAAAGAAAAGACTATAGATGACTGCAATCAAACTGACCACAGTTTACAGATATCGGATAAAGTGTTCAACATTTAGTACCATATCAAATCCGATTAAAGATAGTTCAAAGGTCTCCAATGAGGTAGATGGGAGGTCAGGGCCGCTCTCTAGCTGGTGAGAGGATGGCTCAGTTGCCAGATAACAGCCGGGAGGAAACTGTCCCTGAATCAGTTCTTCTGTTCTTGCCTGGTGGAAGAGGGGAGAAGAGGGAGTGACCGGGGTGGGACTGGTCCTTGATTATGTTGCCGGCCTTGCCAAGGCAGCGCGAGGTGTAGATGGAGTCAATGGAAGGGAGGTTGGTTTGTGTGATGGTCTGAGCTACCTCCACAACTCTGAGATTTCTTGTGGTCTTGGATGGAGTTGTTCCCAAACCATGCTGTGATGCATCCCGACAGAATTATTTCTACGGCGCATCTGTATGTTGGTTAGTTGTTGGGGACATGCCGAACTTTCCAAGCCTTCTAAGGAAGTAGAGGCATTTGTCTGCTTTATTGGTCATGTTCGATGTGACTGGTCCAGGACAAATTGCTGGTGATATTCCTAAGAACTTGAAGTTTTGACAACATCAATGTATACCGGGGGTATGTGTACCACTTTGCTTCCTGAAGTTGATTATTATCTCCTTTGTATTGCTGAGATTGAGAGACAGGTTGTCTTGGACACATAAACACATAGAAAATAGGTGAAAGAGTAGGCCATTCGGCCCTTCGTGCCAGCACCTCCATTGAAAAATGATAATAGCTGATCATCCAAAATCAGTACCCGTTCCCTGCTTTCTCCCAATATCCCTTGATTCAGTTAGCCCTGAGCTAAATCTAACTCTCCATTGAATGCACCAGGTTATGAGGTTCTTTCTTACAAGGAATCTCTTCCGTGTACCGTCTCGCCATTATTTGATATCCGGCCCATAAAGGTGGTGTTGTCTGCCAACATGTAAATTAGTTGTTTTGGTAATTGGTTGCACAGTCGTGGGTGTATATGGTAGCTGGACACACATCCTTGTGGGGCACCAGTGTTGATGATTATTGTGTCACCTATCCTCACTGACTGTGGTCTGATGGTCAAAGAGTCAAGTGGCCGGTTGCAGAGATAAGTGGTGACTCGAGTTACACGAGTTTGGAGATGAGCTTGGTTAATGGTGTGGGTTAATGTTATTGTCCCAACGAATCTCCATATATGATAACTATGGAGTCGGGAGATTACGCCGGGAGATTAGCGCTGTGACTTACGCCGGAGGTTGGCGCCGGGGCCCTGGCCTGCACTCAGCGCCCTGACTCGACGTTGCAGGTACTGGGAGCTGACGGGGCGGCGTGACGGCCCGACCCTGCCCCCGGGATGCACGCCCAACATCGACGGCCCCGACGCCAGGTCGGTGCAGCGCCCGCAGTCGCTGCATTCCTTCCACACCCTCTTCTGCCGCCGCTGCTTCAAGTACGACTGTTTCCTGCACCGTGAGTAACTGAGTCGCCGGGACACGACCCGTGATGAGGGAGGGGGCACGTGTGTGTGTGTGTGCGTGTCAGTGTGTTCGTGTTTATCCACGTCTGCGTGTCAGTGTGTGTGCGTGTCTATATTTGTGCGCGGCTGCCGACCATATCACAACTGCCCCCTCTCTCCCGCAGCTTTCCACGCCACGCCCAATATGTACAAGAGGAAGAACCGGGAGCTCTCCGTGGTGTTGGAGCCGTGCGGGCCCGACTGCTTCCTGTTGCTGGTAAATTCGGTAGCTGAGGGGGAGGGAGGGGGTGCCATTGGGTAGAGTTAGCGGAGGCAGCAGAGGTGTGACAGAGTGTGGCGGTCAACGTTGTTGGTACGGGTAGGGTGGTGTTGGGAGTGGCAGCTGATGGGGGTGGGGGTTGGGGTGAATGCAGGGGGAGAGGGTGTGGTCAGTCCGGATCTGATTCGCTGTCTATTCTCGGGCAGGACGGAGCCCAGGAATTTTCGGCCTCTCTCTCGGTCAATCAGAACAAGGTCCGAAGCCGGAGAAACGGGGGCCGGCGGCGCAAACTCCCCCCGGGGATGTGGGGTCACCCAGCCGGAACCCTGGGCCCGGAGCGCGAGCACAGGGACCCCGACAGTGACCGGGAGTGCAGTGGGGACAACGCACAGACCTTCTCGGGTACTTCCCCACCGCTGCACCCTCCCCCCCAAACTCACCGCCAATCCCACAACTGTCCAAGCCCCACCCCGAACACCCGGCCCCACCCTCACCCACTCCCCATCTTCACCCACCCCTGTCCAAACCCCACTCCCACCCCCATCGCTGTCAACCTCCCACTTAGCTCATTCTGAGGCGCCAACTTCCCTCTTCCCTCCACCACTTCACCCCGCCACCCCCCCCCCCCCCCTCCCCCACCCGCAGTCTTTGACAATCTTCCCGATGTGGCATCCTGTAGATCGATGAGACCAAGCGTAGAATCGGCGACCGTTTGTCTGATCCGCCGAGGCCTGTTGGATCTCCCGGTTGTTACCGACTTTAACTCCCCTTCCCATTCCCACACTGATCTTTCTGTCCTGGGCCTCATCAATTGCCAGAATGAGGCCATTCGCAAACTACAGGAGCAGCACCTCGTGTTCTGCTTGGGTAGATTACAACCCAGCGGTATAAACATCGAGTTCTCTCATTTTATGGACCTCCCGATTTTTTTCCCTCCGCCCACCCTGGCGTGCAGCCGTTTCTCACACAATTCCGCCCCACTGAATTCCTCCACTAATATCTCTACCAACTTTACATTTCGCTCTTCGATACTCATCTGTCACCTTTTTTTTAATCTTTTTCAAGAGAGAGTTAGATTTGCCAGCCTTTCCCCCTCCATCAGTCTGACGATCCCACACGTGCTCTATCCATTCCCTCCAGAGATGCTGCATGACCTGCTGAGTTACTCCAGCAATTTGTGTTTTCTGTATATCAGCACTTGCAATTCCTTGTAACTCGCCCTTTGACCATGCGACCTTGTTGCAGATTTCTCGGAGGGAAGTTCACGCTGCCAGACTCCGGTCAAGATGAAGCCTGTGTCCGGGCCGTGCGAGGCAGAAGAATATTGCACCACTCCCGGCCAACGAGCGGCCGGCGAGCAGAGAGGAGGGTCGGGACAGAGAGGGGTAGCAGCATCGGGGCAGGGAGAGGGGGTGGAGCAAGCAGCGGGGTCGGGGCAGGGAGGGGAAGCAGCATCTGGGCAAGAAGGGGGGTCGGGACAAGGAGGGGGAGGGGGACAGAATGACCGCTGGAACTGCGCCGAGGAATCGCTCTTCCGAGTGCTGCATGGAACCTACGTCAATAACTTCTGCGCCATCGCCAGGCTGATCGGAACCAAAAGCTGCAGACAGGTGGGCGGGGCCTCTGATGTGACGGATGGGCGGGGCATGCACTGACATGTGGGCGTGGTCTGTATGTGACAGATGGGCGAGGTCTGTATGTGACGGGTGGGCGGGGCACGCACTGGCGGGTGGGCGTGGTATGTACGTGCCGGGTGGGCGTGGTATGATGTGACGGGTGGGCGGGGTCTGTATGTGACGGGTGGGCGAGGTCTGTATGGGCGGGGTATGTATGTGACGCGTGGGCGTGGTCTGTATGTGACAGATGGGCGGGGTATGTATGTGACGCGTGGGCGTGGTCTGTATGTGACAGATGGGCGGGGCATGCACTGGCGGGTGGGCGTGGTCTGTATGTGACAGGTGGGCGGGGCATGCACTGACATGTGGGCGTGACCACTGAGTGACAGGGACGGTGTCCATGTAAGTGACTAGTGGGCGGGGTCTATATGTGATGGGTGGGCGGGGCTTCACGGATGGGCGGGGCCCACGTGGGGGTCATTGTGAGTGGCGAGTGGACGGGGCATGCGCTGACATGTGGGCGTGGTCTATATGTGATGGGTGGGCGGGGCTTCGCGGATGGGCGTGACCCACGTGCGGGGTCATTGTGAGTGACGAGTGGGCGTGGCATGCGCTGACATGTGGGCGTGGTCCATGTTGAGTGCCAAGGGGCGGGGCATCACGGGGTCTGGATGGTGGGCGGGGCTGTCGTTGATCGACAGGTGGGCGGGGCATGTCCGTCCAGCTGCTGTGTGATTCTCCCCCCACACCGCCCAGGTGTACGTGTTTGCTGTGCAGGAATCCTCCATCGTCCACAAGGTGCCCATCGACCACCGGGTGCAGTCTCCACCGAAAAAGAAGAGAAAGCACCGGTGGGTGCGGGATGGGCAGGAGGCAGAGGGGGTGGTGGGACGGGGACAGATGGTGGGGGACGGTGGGAGCAGGGGTAAGGGAAGGGAGTGGGGGTGGGTTGGGATAGGGAGGGAGAACGCAGGAGGGGGCGGGAAGCGGTGGGTGGTGGCGGCACGAGATGAGTGGGATGGAATGTGTGAAAGATTGCTTTAGTGGGTGACTTCCCCAATATTGACCGGGACTTGCTCAATGCCATAGACTTCTGGCGGAGTGGACTCGATGTGCCGAATGGCTTAATTCTACTCCAAGAACAAGTGACTTAGATAGGGCAGAATGTATTAGGTGTAACCCGAGATGGGAACATACTGGACCCTGTGTTGGGAAATGGGCCTTGCCAGGTGACTGGTGTTGCACTGCAAGAGCATTTTGAGGACAGTGATTGTCTAAGATTATTTAGAATAGTAGAAGGACGGGAAGGTGCTAAATTGAGTTGGGCAAACTCAACGTAATGAGCCGGGCAGTGGCTTGGGAGGGCACACTGGGAGCCATTGATATTGGGTACGTCCACATCGAACGTGGGAGTTGATTAAATGCAAGTTGATCGAAGTCGATTTCCTGTTTCCTCCCTGCATCTCTAAAATCTAAGGATCAAACCCGGGTCTTTGACGTTGTGAGGCAGCGGCTCTACCTGTTCCATATTGTGTTGGCCCACATAGTTTTAGGTTGTAAAGACTTTAATGCAAGTATATTTATATGTGCTTATTGGAGCACTGAACATCTGGACTTAGATTGCAGTAACATCAACATTCAATCTCAAACAAATATAAAGGCATGTGGGAAAGGTGGCAACATCCCGGTCCTCTTGGAAGCTCGGAGCGGTTCCGTCAGATCGTGTTCCATGATGAGGAGGGTCAACCCGCAGGCTTGCGAGGTGCTATAAATGCAGGCGCACATTTAGAAAGGAAACGAGGAATGTCTTTAGCCAGAGGGCGGTGAATCTGTGGAATCCATTCCCACAGATGTTTGTGGAGGCCAAGTCAATTGGTGTTTTTAAAGCAGAGATTGACAGGTTTAAGAAAGAACTGCAGATCCTGGAACAATCGAAGGTGGACAAAATAGTAGACAGCCTGGAGAAGGGTCTCGACCCGAAAGGTCGCCTATTCCTTCTCTGCATCGATGCTGCCTCACCCGCTGAGTTTCTCCAGCATGTTTTGTCTACCAGAAATTGACAGAAACTTGATGAGTAAGGGTGTCAAATGATATGGGGAGAAGGCAGGAGAATGGGGTTAGGAGGGAGAGATAGATCAGCAATTATTGAATGTGGAGTAGACTTGATCGGCCGAATGGCCTAATTCTGCTCCTAGAACTTATGAGAAACCTTAGAATGTGCTTTATCAAGAATCAAAGACTAGATTTATAGTTTGGGGCCTGAGTTCCAGCTGTCGATGGGACGGAACTGGGGAAAGATTCAGGGCCCCACTGACCGTACCGGACGGCGGGTAGAAGGTCTGAGCGGCGGGTTCACACAGAGTCTGTGGGAGTAGCCTCTGCAAGGGGTCCCACTTTCTTCCTCACCCCTCCTCTGGTGGTAGCCGCGTCTCGGGGTCAGACCCCTGTTCTTAAACTCACTGACCTTTACCTTGCAGATTGTGGGCAGCACATTGCAGGAGGATTCAGTTAAAGAAAGGTCAGCGATCTTTGGGTGGCGGGGCAGGGGGGTGGGGTGGGGTAGTGTGTGGGAGGGGTGGCGTGGCGTGTGAGAAGGAGAGGGGTGGTGCGTGAGGAGGAGTGGGGTGGGGGAAGAGGGGCGGAATGGGGGGCAGGGAGTGTGGAGGGGCGGGTTGGTGCAGGGGGTGCGGGATTTCTTGCGTTGGGATGGAGGGGCGGGGGTGTGTGTGAGGGGGGAGTGGTGGTCTGTGGGGTGTTTGGCATGGGGATTTGTGGGAAGGGGGTGAGTTGTGGTGTGAGGCGGGGAGGGGGGTGGGGTGTTCGGCTGCTGCTGCTGGTGTTTTCCGGGCAATTTCCGGTTTCATTTAACTCTCTGCAGCTTCTCTTTCAGATAATTCCTCCAGCCAGGTTTACAATTACCAGCCGTGCGACCATTCCGAGCGCCCGTGTGACGCCGCCTGTCCCTGCGTCACTGCACAGAACTTCTGTGAGAAATTCTGTCAGTGCAGCTCAGAGTGTGAGTGTGAATGAGTGGGGGGAATGAGAGGGAGGGGAAAGGTAGGGGATGGGTGGTGTGAGGCAGCGGCGGAGGGGAGGGGGGGGGGAGGATCAGGGCAGCGGGGTGTTGGATGGGGGGTTTGTCGGACTCTCGCTGCGGGACTGGCGACGTGCTGAGTAACGCCCGGCTCCACTCGCAGGTCAGAACCGCTTCCCCGGCTGCCGCTGCCGCACGCAATGTAACACCAAGCAGTGTCCCTGCTACCTGGCCGTGCGGGAATGTGACCCCGACCTGTGCCACACCTGTGGCGCCGCCGATCATTGGGCGAGCAAGAGCCCGTCCTGCCGGAACTGCGGCATCCAGCGCGGCCTCAAAAAGGTACCAGACACCTCCCCTCCCCGACTCTCAGGTGGCCCTTCCACCCCCCCCCCCCCCCGTCTCCCAGGTGAACCTTCCACCCCACCCTCACTCCCCTCTCACTCTCTCACACACCCCCTTCACCCCTCCGCCATTCCACCCTGCACGCTCACCCCTCACCCCTCACCCCAACTCCCACCCCAAGTGTTCCCCCTCTTCCTCCCCCCCCCCCCCCCCCCCCCCCGGGCGAGGCCAGTGACCGGTCGCTCCTGTCTCCGCAGCAACTGCTCCTGGCGCCGTCCGACGTGGCGGGATGGGGCACCTTCATCAAAGAGTCCGTGCAGAAAAACCAGTTCATCTCCGAATATTGTGGAGAGGTGCGGGGTGCGGTCAATGGAGAGTGGGTAGTGGGGGGGGGGGGGGGGGGGGAGGGAGGAGCATGTCGGAGGCGGCACGGGAGGGGGGGAGCGAGTGGGGGGGGGGGGGGGGGTGAGGGGGGCACACGGAGGGCTGGGCGCCGGGCATGGCCGTGGACGGAGCAACTATGAGGAGGCTGCGAGGAGATTTAAAAAGGAGCGAGGGGAAGTGGGGGAGGGGCGAGGGGAGTGGGCTGAGTGCTGGGGGTGGAATACTTACGTGGGTGGGTGGTGGGGGGGAGGAGGGTTACGGCGTTTGGCTGGGGGCAGGACAGAACCCCTCACTGCCCTCGGTCTGTTGCAGATCATCTCCCAGGACGAAGCGGACCGGCGCGGGAAGGTTTATGACAAATATGTCCAGCTTCCTGTTCAACCTCAACAACGGTCGGTGCTCCATCTCTCCATCACCCCCACCCCCCCTCCATCACCCCCCCCACCCCCTCCATCACCCCCACCCCCTCCATCACCCCCACCCCCACCATCACCCCCCCCCCACCCCCTCCATCCACCCCTCCATCACCCCCACCCCCCTCCATCAACCCCCCACACCCCCTCCATACCCCACCCACCCCCTCCATCCATCACCCCCCCACCACCCCCCTCCATCACCATCACCTCCACCCCCCACACCCCCCACCCCCCCCCTCCATCACCCCCCACCCCCTCCATCACCCCCACCCCCCTCCATCAACTCCCCCACCCCCCTCCATCACCCCCCACGGTGCCGGGTTGTCCGGAGGGGGGGTGGATTATGCGAAGGGCGGGTTGTAACTCCGAAGGGCGGGTTGTACGGGGGGGGGGGGGTTCGAAGGGGGTTGTACAGGGGTAGGGGTGGGGAGGGGTGGGGGGGAAAGGCGCCACCGCCTCTATATTCGCTCCTGTTTTGCAGATTTCGTTGTTGACGCGACGCGCAAAGGAAATAAAATCCGTTTTGCGAATCACTCGGTCAACCCCAACTGTTATGCCAAAGGTAGGGGGGGGGGAGGGGGTGGGGGCGCTGGGGCGGGAGTGACAGCGACCGGCTCCCGAGATCCCTCCACCCCTCCCCGCAAGCCCGCCCGTTACCAACCTACCATCCGCTTTTTCCCCACTCCCCCTCCTCCCTCTCCCGTCCCCTCCCTCTCTCCTCCCACCCTCCACGAAAAACTCTCGCCTCCTTCTCTCCCAGTTGTCATGGTGAACGGAGATCACCGCATCGGCATCTTCGCCAAGAGGGGGATCCAGGCGGGCGACGAGCTGTTCTTCGACTACAGGTGAGCGTGGGTCGCGATCTCGGGAGAGTCTGAGGGTCGGAGTCGTGACTGTGGTCGCCGGTCAGGGGACGGAGCAGGAGCAGAGGGCGGGGCGGGGGTGCGCGGACGGGGAGTGTCCGCGATGCTCGGTGCCAGTTGCCAGGTGGGTGGGTGGGTTGAAGGGAACTCAGGGCGGGAGACGGTGACGGGCGGGGGAGTGGAGGGAGGGGCGGGGGTAAACGGGAGGGGTGGGGGGTAGGTCGGTAGGGTGAGAGGAGCAGGGGTGCGGCGCAGGGCGGTGAAGGAGGGCAAGTGGGGGTGACCGGGAGGGTGCAGGGAGAGGGCGGTGAGTGGGCGGGGGGTGAGGGGAGAGGGTGTTGACAGGGGCGGCAGAGCGGTGAAAGGAGGGCAGTGGGGGGTGACCGGGAGGGTGGGGGAGAGGGGGGTCCCATCTGCGACTGACGGCTGCGGTTTGTCGCCGCAGATACAGCCTGGCGGATGCACTGAAATACGTGGGGATCGAGAGGAAAATCCCGATGATGTGATCTCTGCCCGAACATCTGTCGGCGCTGACATCCGCCTGCCCGGTGGGGAGACCACCGCACCAACCCACCCCTCACCCCCGCCCCTCCACCCACCCCTCGAACCCTCCCTCACCATCCTTCACTCGCCCTACCACTCCCTCCTCACCCCTCTCCCACCCACCCCGCACCCACTCCTCACCTGCCGCCTGCTCAGAAATGTACCCCAAATAAATTGGAGCGGATGTTCCTCGACGCTTTGTGACTCTGCGTCTTTACAAACCTCTGCGGCGACCTCTCGCGACAATGCGGCGCTCCCTCATTCTTGCTGCGCGATCCTTCACCGTAGTCCATTCAGCGAGCGGCTGCCCCTCAGAGCTGTGCTCCCTCGGCAGCGCCCTCCACTGCGGCGGTCCCTCTGCATGTTCCATCACTACACATCTGCGCCCCCATCCACTCCCAGACGGGACTCGGTCGGGACTCACTCTACACCCTCCACCCCCACCCCTCCGCTCAGCGGCGCATCCACACACCCTCCCTGTCTGTCCTCTTCACCGGCCTCCCTGGGGATCTTAGAAACATAGAAAAATAGGTGCAGGAATAGGCCATTCGGCTCTTCGAGCCAACACCGCTATTCAATATGATCATGGCTGATCATCTAAAATCAGTACCTGCTTTTTCCCCATATCCCTTGATTCGTTTAGCTATAAGAGCTAAATATAACTCGCTCTTGAGAACATTCAGTGAATTGGGCTCCCCTGCCTTCTGTGGCTGAGAATCCCACAGATTCACAACTCTCTGGGTGAAAAGATTTATCTTTATCTCAGTCCTAAATGGCCGACCTCTTATCCTTAAACTGTGACCCCTGGTTCTGGACTTCCCCCAACAAGGGGAACCATTTTTCCTGCATCTAGCCTGTCCAATCCTTTAAGAGTTATATATGTTTCTATAAGATCCCCTCTCCTTCTAAATTCCAGTGAATTCAAACCCAGTCGACCCATTATTTCATCTTAGGAATCTTCCGATAGCGGAACTTGGGCCGCCACAGGGGCGCGGACCCGGCAACCGCGTGATCTCTCTCTCTCCTCCCCCCCCCCCCCCCCCCCCCATATCCCCAGACCGACCCGGGACAACGTGACGCTTCCCCCTTCCCCTCCCGCACAGAGGCAGTGGCCCACGGCCCCCCACCCTCGTGCAGTGTAATGTCCCTGTCCCACTTAGGAAACCTGAACGGAAACCTCTGGAGACTTTGCGCCCCACCCAAGGTTTCCGTGCGGTTCCCTGAAGTTTTTGTCCTCCGGCAACCACCTTCAACTAGCATCGCAACCGGCTTCGACTAAAATATTACCGATTTTTAAAACGGAAACCACTTACGACCATTAGGGAGACTGATAAAAACCTCCGGGAACCGCACGGAAACCTTGGGTGGGGCGCAAAGTCTCCTGAGGTTTCCGTTCAGGATTCCTAAGTGGGACAGGGGCATTACTTCACTTCCCGCATCGACCCAGCGTGCGAGCCCGTACCGACCAACCCGGCAGAGTGCGATCTTCTCCCCACGCCCCTCCTGATACCCAGGACAGAGTGTCCTCTCTCCTCCCGAGCCCCCACACCACCACCCTCCGACCGACTGACCCGGGAGATCTCTCTCCCCTCACCCCCCCCCCTCTCCGATTCAGGGTCAGTGTAACCCCCCCCCCTCCCGCACTGACCCGGGCAGCGAGTCTGCCTCCCCCTCACCCCCATGCACACACACCAAGCGAAACCGGGTTGAGTGAGTTTAATATTTCGATAAATAACGAGTTGAACAAACACCTCAGACAGACTGTGAGGACAAACCAGGCGGATGGTGGGAGCGGGGTTGAGGGAGAGGCGACTTAAACCGGGAGATGGGGCGGGGTGGAGGAAGCACCTGTTTCCTGAGCAATTGGCCAGTCTCTGTTTCCCACCGCGGGTGGGCGGAGCGGAGTCCGGGCGGAGCGGAGTCGGAGACGGGGCCGAGCGGAGTGGATGGAGACCCGGTCGCTCCCGGCGCCGCTTCGACGACCCCCAGTGAAACGTTCACAATTCCCATTTGTGATTCTCAATCCGTAGATCTCCGCACCCCCCCCCCCCCCTTCCCCCCTCTACCCCCAGACCGGGAGGCCATTTGGCCCATCACATCCGCACTGGTCCAAACTGAGCCAAGACTGCAGCGGCGCCTATTCTCCGCCCGGGACAATCATCGTCTCGACCCGCCTCTCCCTCCGAACTTCTCCCGGCCCCGCTCCGCGGCGAGCAGCCAGGATGTGGCGGATGGCAGTGTGCGAGCTACCCCCGGACTGCGCCAGCGGGGAACCACCCTGCACTTGGCACTTGATGGTGGTGTAGAAAACTGCCGGGGGGTCGTCTCGGGCCGGGGTATACGTCAATCCGAGGCTTGGCAACAATTTATAAAATATCACAATAAAAAAATAACACACTGATGATTTAACATTTACAGTAAAACCTGTGGTTGAAGGCGGTGATGTCACGTGACGTGTAGCTCGGCCGGCGGGGGGGGGGGGGGGGGGGGGGCAGGGAGGGGGGGGGGGGGCGCAGCCGCTGGGGACGGGATCCGATGCAGTTTGCGGGCGGTAAGGATCCGTGCGGTCGGTCAGGGAGGGCGGATTGTGGGGTGCGGGGATCTTTGGAGGGCACCGTCGGGGTGGAGTCACCGGATGAGGGGGTCGGTGGGTTAGGGTTGGGTGGCGACTGTGGGGGGGGGGGGGTGTGGGGGGGGGGCGGGGGGCGGTGCGCCGCCGGCAAGCATGCACTGGGACAGCGGAGGCGGTGCGGGGCGCGCTGGTTATACGGCGGCTCCACCGCAGCGAGCAGCGATTGACACGGAGGCGCGGGTTGTACCCAATAGCCGGAACTAGCAGCAGCCTATTGCGGGAAGAGGAAGCGGTGGCTCAGGTCGCCGGACCTGATCGCGTCATCTGATCCGTGATGTCCAGACGGCGGAGTCTTCACACGAGCGGCGTGTCTGCACCAGACACCGAGACTATTCACCTTTCGTCTCCTCCTGAATCTGTGGCAGCTCCTTCTTTTGGGCGGCGGGTTTTGGGCGGGCGGGCGGATCCAGGGGCTTCGCCTCGTTGGTGTTGTAGCTGCCCTTGTGGCGGTGGTAATACAGGTAGAGCAGGGCGGCCAGAGCCAGCGCCGCGAACAGGATGAAGGCCACGATCACTGCGGGGTAAGGGGGGGGGGGGGGGGGGGCAGGTGAGTGTAGATGCCACCGACCCCGCATCATCCCCCTCCCCCCCCCCCCACACACACAGTCCTGAATCACACTTACCCCTCTCATCCCCACGCGGCAGCGCCCCCCGCCCCCTATCACACCCCTCTCCTTTACACCCTAACCCCCATCACACCGCTCCCTCCCACATCACTGGATCACACACCGCCCCCTCAGCAACTCCTTGATTCACTCATTCCTTCCCACACAAACCACCGCGACTCTGCAAACGGACATGGAATGAACTTGCAGTGGGCAGAGAAGTGGAGGTGTAATACGGCGCAATAAAGTGTGGAGTCGTGCATTTTGGGAGTAGCAATACTGGCGTAGACTATTTTCTAAATGGGGAGAAATGTCGGAAATCGGAGGTGCAAAGGGACTTGGGAGCGTTGGCGCAGGATTCCCAAAATGTTAATCTGCAAGTCGAACAATGAATGAAAGAAAGATGTGCAAACAGGTAACGATGATCAAAGTTGGCCCGTTTCCTTCATCATCCTTACTTGTTTGCATATCTGTCATCCATTGTTCTTGATGTCTACTGTTGTATTGCTGCAAGTAAACATTTCATTGGGTACACAAAATGTCTGAAGAAGGGTCTCGACCCGAAACGTCGCCTATCTCCTTCGCTCTTGATGCTGCTGCACCGCTGAGTTTCTCCAGTGTGTACCCTCGATTCTGCATCTGCAGTTCCTTCAAGTAAACATTTCATTGTTCCGTTTCGGGACCTTTGACAATAAGATACTGTCGACTCTTGATGCCCTCGAGGCGCGGAGTCCCGCCGCGTCTCACATCACAATCCCAGTCAATCTCCTGCAACACCGCAAGTTGGAGGAACAGCACCTCATATTCCGCTTGGGGAGTCTGCATCCTCTGGGCTTGAACATTGAATTTTCTCAATTCTGTTAACCCTTGCTGTCTCCTCCCCTTCCCACTTCTCCCTCAGACCTCGGGCCCTGGCATTCCCTCTCTCTCTATCTCTCTCCCCCACCCTAGTCGTACTAGCTTCTCATTTTCACACCACAAACAGCTTACAATGGCTTGTTCCCTTTAGATACTTTTTTGCATATCTTTCATTCATTGTTCTTTATCTCTGCACATCACCGTCTATATCTCTCGTTTCCCTGATCCCTGACCAGTCTGAAGAAGGGTCTCAACCCGAAACGTCGCCTATCTCCTTCGCTCCTTAGATGCTGCTGCACCCGCTGAGTTTCTCCAGCCTTTTGTGTACACCCCTGCTCACAAAACTCCCCCCCCCCCCCCCAAACCCCGTGTAACGGGCCCACGCCCACTCGGCCCGTCACTCAAGCGTCCGGTTCTCTGTAATTCCACTACGCTGAGAACGTCCCACAGGGCGAGGCGAGGCTGGGGAATTCCCATTAAATCCCAAATAACAGTGCCCCTTCCCTCTCGGCCAGGCCCCGCCCCACACAGTTCCCGCGACCGGCCCCGGGATTCACTCACCGCCGATAACGGCTCCCGTCAGAGAGTCGGAGCCAAAGCGCGGAGTGTCTGTAATAAAGGAAGTTGGAGCTCAGCGTCTGACCCGCACACGCCTTCGCCCCCCCCCCACCCCCACACACACCCCCTCCCCCCCACACACCCCCTCCCCCACACACCCCCCCCCCCACACACCCCTCCCCCCACACACACACCCCCCACACACCCCCTCCCCCCCCACACCCCCTCCCCCACACACCCTCTCCCCCCCCACACACCCCCTCCCCCCCCACACACATCTCCCCCCCCACTCCCCCCCCACACCCCCTCCCCCCCACACACACACACCTCCCCCCACACAACCCCTCCCCCACACACACACACACCTCCCCCCCACACACCCCTCCTCCCCCCACACCCCCTCCCCCCCACACACCCCCTCCCCCCCACACACCCCCCCCCACACACCCCCTCCCCCCCCACACATCTCCCCCCACACACCCCCTCCCACACATCTCCCCCCACACCCTCCCCCACACACACACCCCTCCCCCCACACCCTCCCCACCACACACACCCCCCACCACCCCCTCCCCCCCCCCCCACACACCCCTCCCCCCCCCCACACCCCCTCCCCCCCACCCACACCACACCCCTCCCCCCACACACCCCCTCACACACCCCCACAACACACCCCTCTCCCACACACACCCCCCCCCCACACACCCTCCCCCACACACACACACACCCCCTCCCCACACCACAACCCCTCGCCCCCCCCCCCACTCCCCCTCCCCCCACACACCCTCCCCCACACCCCATCCCCCCACACACCCCTCCCCCCACACCAACCCCCTCCCCCCACACACCCCTCCCCCCACACACCCCTCCCCATCTCACCGCTTTATCCCCTCCTCCCCACCTCACCTGCTTTACCCCCCCCACGCACCCCTCCCCCACACACCCCCCCCCCCACACCCTCCTCCCCACCTCACCTGCTGCTCCCGCACCCTACTCACCCTATCCCTTCCCGCCCTCCCTGCCTTCCTCACTCCCCATACCACTTTCCCTCCCACCCACACCTCTCATCCCCTATCTCCCCTCCCCTCCCTTTCTGCCCCACCCCCGCCACTCCTCCCATCTCCCCTCCGTCTCCTCCACCTCACGCCCCCACCTCCCCCGCGTCCCCTCGCCCCCCGCACCCCTCACCCTCCCACTCCCCCGTTACCGGGCTGCAGGGCCCAGGGATCGTCGGCGATGAGGACGTCGGACAGGATGATGGGCCGGGCGCCGCAGTTGGACTCCACCAGCTCCCCCTGGACCAACACCGTCTGGTTGGTGTCCATCCTGAGCGCCGCCTTCAGCGGGACGATGCCGTTGAAGCTGACGCCGGCCAGGCAGCCGATGAATCCCGGCGTGTTGTAGCGCTGAATCTCCGGGTCCAGCACGCCCACCTCTGAGGGCGACAGGTGGCAGTCAGGCCGGGCCCAGTGACCGTCCGTCCCGCACCCCAGCACCGCCAGACCCCGGCCGCCGGTCCACAACACAGTACGGCGCTCCCTCAGTCCTGCCCCCCCCCCCCCCCCACACACACAGTGCGGCGCTCCCTCAGTCCTGCCCCCCCCCCCACACACAGTGCGGCGCTCCCTCAGTCCTTGCCCCCCCCCCCCCCACACACACACAGTACGGCGCTCCCTCAGTCCTGCCCCCCCCCCCCCCACACACACAGTGCGGGCGCTCCCTCAGTCCTGCCCCCCCCACACACACACAGTACGGCGCTCCCTCAGTCCTGCCCCCACACACACACAGTGCGGCGCTCCCTCAGTCCTTGCCCCCCCCCACACACACAGTACGGCGCTCCCTCAGTCCTGCCCCCCCCCACACACACACAGTGCGGCGCTCCCTCAGTCCTGCCCCCCCCCACACACACACAGTGCGGCGCTCCCTCAGTCCTGCCCCCCCCACACACACAGTACGGCGCTCCCTCAGTCCTGCCCCCCCACACACACAGTGCGGCGCTCCTCAGTCCTGCCCCCCCCCCACACACACAGTGCGGCGCTCCCTCAGTCCTGCCCCCCCCCCCACACACACAGTGCGGCGCTCCCTCAGTCCTTGCCCCCCCCCCCACACACACAGTGCGGCGCTCCTCAGTCCTGCCTCCCCCCCCACACACACACAGTGCGGCGCTCCTCAGTCCTGCCCCCCCACACACACACAGTGCGGCGCTCCCTCAGTCCCTCAGTGCGGCCTGCCCCCCCCCCACATACACACACAGTGCGGCGCTCCCTCAGTCCTTGCCCCCCCCACCCCCCCCACACACACACAGCGCGGCGCTCCCTCACTCCTGCCCCCCCCACACACACACAGTGCGGCGCTCCCTCAGTACCTGCCCCCCCCCCCCCACACACACAGTGCGGGCGCTCCCCAGTCCTGCCCCCCCCACACACACCCACACACACAGTGCGGCGCTCCCTCAGTCCTTGCCCCCCCCCCACACACAGTGCGTCGCTCCCGAGTACTGCCCCCCCCCCCACACACACACACACATACAATGCGGCGCTCCCTCACTTACCGAGAACACGGCCCAGGAAGATTGATTTGGGGGAGTCAAAGTTCTTGTCGCCCCAGAGAGAGATGCGCTCCCACACAACCGGGTCCTCGTCGACCTGCAGGAGAGGGGGCGGGTGGGGGGGGGTGTATCAGCGGAAACCTGGGGGGACTGTCGGCTGGGGGGGGGGGGGGGGCAGGTGGAGAGGCGCGGAGAGGGGGGAGGAGATGATGTTGAGAGGGAGATGGAGTGGGGGAGATGC
The DNA here is from genome assembly GCA_035221665.1 of Okamejei kenojei. Taxonomy (NCBI): domain Eukaryota; kingdom Metazoa; phylum Chordata; class Chondrichthyes; order Rajiformes; family Rajidae; genus Okamejei; species Okamejei kenojei. Next base: position 14,932,628 of record CM069161.1, read on the forward strand.
TTGAGGAGGGGGGGGGGGGTGATGGGGGAGGGGGAGATGGGGGGAGGGCAGATAGGGGGAGGGGGTGGCGAGGGAAGGGAGGCAGATGGGGGGGAGGGGGAGAGGGAATGGAGAGACGACGGCGTGGTGCGGATGGGAAGCGATGATCGGACAGCGACGGGCGACGGAGACCCCTCAGGTCGGCACCGAGGGGCTGTGATGACTCTCGCCCGCACCCCCCCCCCCCCCCCCCCCCCCCGCCAACTGGTCGGTGTTGCCCGGTACCTGCGTGTAGATTTCCCGGTCTTTCCGGGTAATGTTGACCCGGTGAGCTCTGCCGTCTGCTACGTTCTCTTTGACCAGTGTGCGGGTGTAGGGGTTCGCGAATGAGCCGAGCTGGTAGCGGAGTACCAGGCTTCCTGGGTGGGGGGGGGGGGGGGGGGGAGAGCTCATTATACATTCATAAATTGTAGGGCCAGATTTTGGTCATTCGGCCCATCAAGTCTACTCCGCCATCCAATCATACCTGATCTGTCCTTCCCTTCCCTCTCAACCCCATCCTTCCTCAGCTATGGGGCCCAAAACTGCTCACAATATCCCAAATGTGTCTGACCGGCGCCCGATACAGCCTCAGCATTTCACCCCTCTTTCTGTATACAAGCCCTCTTGAAATATATGCTAGTATTCTGTTTACTTTCTTTACTACAGATTCGACTTGCAGATTAACATGTTGGGACTCCTGCTCCAGCGCTCCCAAGTCACTTTGCACCTCAGATTTCTGGATTATCTCCCCATTTAGAAAATAGTCCACGCCTTTATTCTTTACAACCAAAATGCATGACTCCACGCTTTGCTACACTATATTCCATCTGCCACTTCTCTGCCCACTCTCCCGACCTGTCCAAGCCCATCTGCAGCGTCCCTGCTTTCTCCACGCTACCTGCCCTACATATTTTCGTATCATCCGCAAACCTGGCCGCTAAGCCTTCAATCCCCTGGTCCAAATCATTAATATACAACGTGACGAGCAGCGGCCCCAGCACCGACCCTTGCGGAACTCCATTAGTCACTGCGTTTAAGAAGGAACTGCAGATGCTGGAAAATCGAAGGTAGACAAAAATACTGGAGAAACTGAGCGGGTGCAGCAGCATCTATGGAGCGAAGGAAATAGGCAACGTTTCGGGCCGAGACCCTTCTCCAGTTTGAAGAAGGGCTTCGGCCCGAAACGTTACGTAGTTCCTTCGCTCCATAGATGCTGCTGCACCCGCTCAGTTTCTCCAGCAATTTTGTGCACCTCCATTAGTCACTGGCAGCCAACCACTCTTTGTATTCTGCCCTTGAGCCAACCTGCTATCCATGCTGACATCTGCTGCTCGATACAGTGGGGTCTCACCTTCCAAAGTGGTCTCACGGCGGCACCTTGTCAAAGACTTTCTGAAAGTCCATGCAACCCACACCCACTGACTCTCCTTTGTCTATCTTGCTGTTTACCTCCTGCAAGAACTCCAACAGTCCGGGTGGGCTGGGGGGGGGGGGGGGGGGGGGGGGGTCGGAGGGTCCGCCACACCTACCGTCGTGATTGATGAGGACGGCCAGATAGTCGCGGCTGAAGGAGCTGATGTACATCAACACGCTGGGCGGCTGCGAGGTCTTGAAGCTGAACACGACCTCGTCGCTGGTGGAGTTGAAGCTGCTGGTGATGGGAAGCATCATGCTGGCGAATTCCTGCGCCGCCGCCGTGAACATCGACTGGAAATTGTAGCGCACGTAGGTGCCCGCTTCAAAGTAGCCGCCGATAACTGAAGCAGAGATCGCCGTCAGCACCGGGCACCGCGGCCGTCGGTCACCCAGCTCGCTCCGTCTGCCCGCGGCTGATCGGGTCCACTCGGCCCTCCAGACTATCCCGCGCACCAGACCACTCGGCCCTCCAGACTATCCCGCGCCACCAGACCACTCGGCCCTCCAGACTATCCCGCAGCTGGCTTGTGAGCGTGTGATGCCAGGGCGCACACAGGTCTGTACCAATCACCGCCTCTGCTGCAGCTAGTTCCCCGAGCGGCGGCCGCTTGATCGCGACGTCTCCCGTTTGCCACCGGGGTTTAAAACCACACCGGCGGCACCTCCCCCCCACTGCTGCTCCCCTCCTATTGATCCACACCGTCCCTCCCCCCGCCCAAGACCCACCATCCCCCCGGTCCCAGACTCACTCGCCCCGGCCGCAGGACCCGCACCCCCCCTCCCCCCCCGCTCCCCGGTCCCGGTACCTTTCTGGCAGTAGTGCCCGTCGAAGGCGCTGGCGTTGCAGTCGCAGGTGTAGGTGCTGTATCGCTCCACGCAGCGGCCGCCGTTCTGACACAAAACCCCCGGCTCGCTGCACCGGCCCAGGCAACCGGCCACCGCCCCTTCGGTCAGCCGAGCCTTCCCCTCCAGGTCCATGATCTCGCCGTTCATCCGCAGCCCGCGGATGCAGCCGAAAAAGGCGGCGCGCCGGTACTCGGCAGCTCCTAACGGGAAGCACAGGCTCTCTCAGTAGGACCACAGCGGGGAGGGGGGGGGGGGGCAGTGATGGGGAGAGGGGATGGGGTGAGAGAGAGGCGGGTATATGAGGGTGGGAGATGGACGGGAGGGGGAAGGAGGGCGAGACGGGGGGCGGGTTGAGACGGGGGGGGGGGGATCTAGAGGGAATAGTCGAGAGGGATGGCCGAGGGGGATGGGGTGAAGGGATGGGCAGTCTCCCAGGGGCGCGCGAGTGGAGGGGGGGCGCGGCGAGTGGAGGGGGGGGGGGGCGGCGGGCGGGTGGAGGGGTGCGGTCGGGTGGCGGCGGCGGGTGGAGGGGGGGGCGGCGGCGGGTGGGGGGGGGCGGCGGGTGGAGGGGGGGGGCGGCGGGTGGCGGCGGGTGGAGGGGGGGGCGGCGGGTGGAAGGAGGGGGGGCGGCGGGTGGGGGAGGGGGTTTTGCGGCGGGTGGAGGGGGGGGCGGCGGGTGGAGGGGGGGGGCGGGGGGGGGGGGGGGGCAGGACACCGGGCAGGTCCGGGCGAGTAGCTCCGACCTACCCACGTAGAGCGGCCTGTCGAGCCGCAGGGACACGTAGCTCTGCGGCGGCGCTTCCAGCACCCGCCAGCGCCTCTCGTCCAGCCGGAGCCGCGCAAACTTCACGTTGATCTCCGCCTCCACGAAGTGCCAGGAATCGTTGTTGAGCGGCTCCGGCGCCTCGACCCGCAGCTCCTGCCGCCCGTCGCCCACGTTGAAGGAGAACACCACGACCCTCTCGGCTGTAATGCCCGCGGGAGGGGGGGGGTCAGGATCGAGAGAGAGCCCCCCGCACCCCTCACAACCTCCTCCATCACTTTCTCCAACACTCCCCTTCCTCTCCCCTCCTCCGCCCTCTGCGCTACCCCAATTCCTTCCCTCCCACTTCCCCTGCCCCTCCGGCCGCATCCCTCACCCAACCCCCTTCCCACCTGTATTCCACTACGGCTGCCTGAGCCCACCTCCACCCCAATCACACCATCCCATCTGCCTCTCCATCCACACACTTCAACCCCCACCGTCCCTCTCCACCCCCCCCGCTCACAGTGACCCTCCCTCCCCCCACCATCCCTCTCCTCTCCCTTCCCACTCTACCTTCACATCCACTCCTGCTTCCCACCCCATTACCTGCCCCCCTCCCCCGCCCGGAATTGACCACTCGGCCTTTTCCGCTCCCGCTTCCCCATGGCAGTGTAAAACTCACACTTCAGTTCGAGGCGGATGAAGTCCCAGTAGCCGGAATTCTCCAGGAACACGCCGTAGGACGACGTGGTTTTGAAGTAGAGGGAGATGTCGACACTGGGGCCCGGGTTGAAGGGCGGGAACACCATGTAGTTCCCCTCCGTAAACGTGGCCCCATTCCACGACCCCCCTGCGGGCAAAAGCAGAGAGTCAGTGGATGAATCCACCCTGGCCCAGCTCTCCTTGTAGGTGAGGCCTGGGCTCCCGGCAGCAATGTCCCGGCACACGCGCTTTAATTACATTATTTGTATAATAGGGTAGCCGAATTGTACTTTAATTTAGAGATACAGCACGGAAACAGGCCCTTCGGCCCACCGAGTCCGCACCGACCAGCGACCCCCCGCATATTAACACTGCCCTGCACACACTGGGGACATTTTTTTTAAAAACATTTATACCAAGCCAATTAATATACAAACCTGTACGTTCATTGAGTGTGGAAGGAAACCGAAGATCTCGGAGAAATCACACGCAGGTCAAGTGGAAAACACGAGCAAACTCCGTACAGACAGCATCCGTAGACAGGATCGAACCCGGGACACCATCGCTGCGCCCCCGTGCCGCCTTTGCGCGGCCTCAGCTATGTCTCGACATAATATATTGTATTCCGTGCCTTTACTGATAAGGGCCAATATGTTCAATGCCTTCTTCACCATCCTATCTATCTGTAATGCAGCTCTATCCAAGGACTGTGAACGTGTAGAGAGGGCGGTGGAGGCTGGTTCTCTGAATGCTTTCAAGAGAGAGTTAGATAGAGATCTTAGGGACAGCGGAGTTAAAGGATATGGGGAGAAAGCAGGAACGGGGTACTGATTGTGGATGATCAGCCATGAACACATTGAATGGCGGTGCAGGCTCGAAGGGCCGAATGGCCTCCTCCTGCACCTATCGTCTATTGTCTACTCCTCGATCCGTCTGCTCCACAACCATCCTCAGGGCCCTGTCATTTCTTTGTTTGACTTTAAAATACAATGCCTTGCACAAATCTGATTTAATCTCCATGGGCCATTCCTGTTTCTAATTTACCAGCTAATTAAGATCCTGTTGCAATTGTCGATAGTTTTTCCACTGCCTATACTAGACAGGATCACCCATTCAATGTCTGCGTCTGAAGAAAGGTCTCGACCCGAAAGTCACCTATTCCTTCTCTCCAGAGGTGCTGTCTGACTGACTGGTTGAGTTACTCCAGCTTTTTGTGTCCATCTTCTCTGCTGTTTGACCCACTGAGCAACCAATGGGATCCAATATGAGCATAGGAGCAGGGAGGTTCTACTGCAGTTGTACCACACCTGGAGCATTGCGTACTGTTTTGGTCTCCTAATCTGAGGAAAGGCATTCTTGCCACAGAGGGAGTACAGAGAAGGTTCACCAGACTGATTCCTGGGATGTCAGGACTTTCATATGAAGAAAGACTGGATAGACTCGGCTTGTACTCGCTAGAATTTAGAAGATTGAGGGGGGATCTTATAGAAACGTACAAAATTCTTAAGGGGTTGGACAGGCGAGATGCAGGAAGATTGTTCCCGATGTTGGGGAAATCCAGGACAAGGGGGTCACAGTTTAAGGATAAGGGGGAAGTTTATTAGGACCGAGATGAGAAAAACATTTTTCACACAGAGAGTGGTGAATCTCTGGAATTCTCTGTCACGGAATGTAGTTGAGGCCATATTTTGGCCATATTTAAGAGGGAGTTAGATGGCCCTTGTGGCAAAAGGGATCAAGGGGTATGGAGAGAAGGCAGGTACAGGATACTGAGTTGGATGATCAGCCATGATCGTATTGAATGGCGGTGCAGGCTCGAAGGGCCGAATGGCCTCCTCCTACATCTATTTTCTATGTTTCTAATAACCACCGGCTGCCTCGCCAACAGTCCGGCCATCTCTTGTTCGTTGTATATTAGTACGTGTTAAATGTGTGTGTTCAGTGTTATTTAGCTTGTTTTATGTGGGGGGTGGGGGATGGAGTTGGAGAAAACATTTTCTAATCTCTTCCCTCGACGGAGAATTTTCCGTAACGTATCTCCGTCCGCACTGCGGCCTAACATCGAGGAGTTGGCGGCCATAGCTGGAGATCGATTTGGAAGCTCCAACCGCGGGTGCCTGCTGACTTTAACATGGTGGAGCCCGCGGTGTCTGGTCAGAGAGCGACTTCGGGAACTCCAAGCCGCAGGAGCTCCGACCGTCCCGACGGATGGTTCGACGGCCCCGACGGCGGGAGAAGAATGAGGGAGGAAGGAGTTTATTACCTTCCATCACAGTGAGGAACGTGGGGCGTCCGCTGTGGTGGGTGTTTGCGTCTTGGCATGGCTGTATGGTAATTCGAATATCACCGTACCTTAATTGGTGCACGTGACAATAAAATACATTTGAAACCTTTGAACCTTTGAAACCTCTGAACTCTCCTGGATCTAATAACCCTATTCCCTGGAATCGGACGATCCCACAACGCAGCTTCCTCTCTCCTCACCCAACAGGTTTCCCCAACAGATCCTGGCAGTCCTCGGACCCTCAGTGAACGGAAACTATTCCACCCTTTGACCCGAATTCTTATTGTTCCCACCTCCCTCCTCCCATACTCACTAGACCATAATACTCACCGTCCCCATAGCAACGCAAAGGTCCCACATTAAACCTGGCCTCAGAATTTGATCGGTTTGTGTCACCAACAACAACTTTGGTAACCGGAAGATCTTCCTTAAATTTCAGCAAACCTCGGTCATACCTCCTGTTAGTGAGGAGGAAAGAGGGGAGAAGGAAATCGGGAGTGGGGAGAGAGAGGGAAAGAGAGGAGGGGGAGGGAGGAGAGGGGGGAGAGAGGGAGGGGGAGAGCGAGAGGGCATAACAGAATGAGAGAAAGTGCAATGGGGATAAGGTGAGCGAGAGGCTGACATGCAGAGACAGTGACAGTGAGATCGGCCGATGCCAGAGAGATGGGCAGAGCTGCAGATGCAGAGACACGTCGGGCGCCCTTCCCTAAGCATTGGCTCTGCGAGGAGCTCCGTGCCTCTGCAGCAGGCGACCATGCAGTGTGCGTTCACGGCGCCGCTTCCAACAGCGGTGGAAGCAGTCAAAGTCCCGAAAGGGAGCGCTGCTGCAGGGGGCGGCGACCCTACTCACTCACCACTGCCCATCGTCCGCATCGCAGTTGCAGTAATACTTGGGGTCCGCACAGCCTCTGTCCATCCCACACGAACATCTCTGGACCCCTGGACTGGCATCTCCCCAGTAGAAATGTTTCTCGGAGTCACGGCCCAGCCACCAGGCGAAGGGCAGTCCAGCTGACGGGGAAAAAAACAGAGAGAGACACTCAGGGGAAGCCGAGGGCTTCTGGCGGACTGTCTACATCAGACAGGAGCGGGCCCGAGCTGATCCACCCCCTGTCGAACCGGCCTTTGTGGCCAACTGCAGCCGGGACTGTAACATGGCGCCAAAATGGATGGCGCGCTGCTCCATACATTCTTTACTGAAAGAGGCGATTGTGTTTATGTACAGGGAGAGTCTCGTGGATCTGGTTGCAAAAAAATGCGTTTCACTGTACCCGGGAGACGTGATGATAAACGAATCATTGACCATTCTCTCCACGGCCTTCAGACCTCCTGCACTAGGCCGCCCCCCTCCCCCCACCCCCCACCCCGCAAGGTGCAACACCTCACATTTGTCTAGACTGAACTACATCTATTTTTAAGCTGACATTCTCAACTACTCTATTATCTTGCTCAATCCTTTGACCAACTTCCTCACTATCCACAACTCCAACCTTTGTGTCATCTGCAATCCTACTAATCTGCGCAGCTGTCATTTCACCAAATCGTTGATATACTTCCCAAAAACGGAGGCCCCAGCACTGATCCCTGCGGAATAACTGGTCTCAGACCCCCGGTCAGAATAACCTCGCCCCGTCTCCGTGGGTCCATGTACCTGACCCCTCTGGTATATAACTTTACCAAAGTCCATGTCAACTACTCACTGGCCTCCCTCGTCAATCATCTTCGTAACTTCCTGGAAAATCTGGATCATATTGATATTATATTTTATGGATAAAGCCTGCGAGCCCATAAGTTTACAATGCTGAATTCGGGCAAGGTCAATTTTGAAGATATTAGACAGGAACGTGCTCGTTGCCTCGGGCAGGTTGGGTCTATTTCCGTGCTGTATATTTGTGGTGCGATTTTCCCAGCACACACCCACGTTGACCGTCCTGACTAAGACCACCCTTTTCCAAACTCCAGCAAATCCCTCAGAATCTTCTCCAACAATTTCCCTTCAACTATTGTTCCCTGTTCTTGTGCAGCGATCGCTGCAAAGCGGACGATCAGGCGAACGCTGCCTCTGCAACAAGGTGGCGCTGCGGGTGCTGTGTCTGTACGGAGTTTGTACGTTCTCCCCGTGACCTGCGTGGGGTTTTCTCCGGGTGCTCTGGTTTCCTCCCACAGTCCAAAGACGTACAGGTTTGTAGGTTAATTGGCTTCGGTAGAATTGTAAATTGTCCTTTTCAGGTTAGGGTGTTGACGTGGATAGAAAATTGGTTGTCAGACACGAAGCAAAGAGTAGGAGTGAACGGGTCCTTTTCAGAATGGCAGGCAGTGGTGAGTGGAGTGCCGCAAGGCTCAGTGTTGTGGCCACAACTGTTTGCCATACATACTAATGATTTGGAAGAGGGAATTAGGAGCAACACTAGCAAGTTTGCGGATGACACAAAGCTGGGTGGCAGTGTGAACTGTGAAGAGGATGTTAGGAGGTTGCAGGATGACCTGGACAGGTTGAGTGAGTGGGCAGATGCGTGGCAGATACAGTATAATATAGATAAATGTGAGGTTATCCACTTTGGTGGCAAAAACAAGGGGGCAGATTATTATCTCAATGGGGTTAGGTTAGGTAAAGGGGAGGTACCGCGAGACCTGGTTGGCCTTGTACAGCGGTCACTGACAGTTGGCGTGCAGGTACAGCAGGCAGTGAAAAAGCTAATGGGATGTTGGCCTTCATAACAAGAGGATTTCAGTACAGGAGCAGAGAGGTTCTTCTGCAGTTGTATAGGGCTCTGGTGAGACCACATCTGGAGTAATGCGCACAGTTTTGGTCTCCTAATTCGAGGAAGGACATCCTTGTGATTGAGGCAGTGCAGCGTAGGTTCACGAGATTGACCCCTGGGATGGCGGGACTGTCATAAGAGGAAAGATTGAAAAGACTAGGCTTGTATTCACTGGAGTTTAGAAGGATGAAACATATACAATTATAAAAGGACTGGACAAGCTAGGTGCAGGAAAAATGTTCCCAATGTGGGGCGAGTCCATAACCAGTCTTAGAATAAAGGGGAGGCCATTTAAGACTGAGGTGAGAAGAAACGTTTTCACCCAGAGAGTTGTGAATTTGTGGAATTCCCTGACCTCTGTCAGTGGAGGCCAAATCACTGGATGGATTTAAGAGCGAATTAGATAGAGGTCTAGGGGCTAGTGGAATCAAGGGATATGGGGAGAAGGCAGGCACGGGTTATTGATTGGGGACGATCAGCCATGATCACAATGAATGGCGGTGCTGGCTCGAAGGGCCGAATGGCCTCCTCCTGCACCCGTTTTCTATGTTTTCTTTGTTTCTATGTCCCAAGTGCGTGTCTGTGCTCACGGGGTCTGAAGGAGGGTGGATCCTCTGATGTCTCTGGCTGACTGCGCCTGATCCGACGAATACTTGGGTTCCCCCGAGACGGACGGAGCCGCTGCTTCGGCCGCCGATCCGACCCAGCAAAACCAGATAAGAGAGCGCAGGTTGGGACAGCCCCACCGAGATGAGACAGCACGTAGCGCGATGTGCCCTCCGTCAGCGCCCCTTGCGCGCAGTCTGTCCCCACTCACGGCGCTTACTCACACGGACTGTTGAGCAGCCGGGAGCGGTAGCAGGAGAAAGCGATGCTCTGTTCACAGTACTCGGCTGCTAATGTGATGGCAGAGATCTCCTCGTCCGTGTTGTTGTAATACTGGATGTTCCCCACGTAGGGGCGCTCCAGGGTCGATCCCGTCACCTTGGTGTCTTGTTGCTGCAGATGGTAAACCACTGTCCAAGCCCTGGCCTCTGTCAACACAGGCAGCGAGTGAGCGGCCGTGTCTGCCCATCCTCCCAACACAGCTACCCCACCCCCCCCCCCCGCCAGCTACCCCCCCCGCCAGCCCGCTCCCTCCCCCCCCGCCCGCTCCCTCCCCCGCCAGCCCGCTCCCCCCCACACCCCCGCTCCTCCCCCGCTCCCTCCCCCCCCCCCGGCCAGCCCGCTCCCTCCCCCCCGCCCGCTCCCTCCCCCAGCCAAGCCCGCTCCCTCCTCCGCTCCCCCGCAGCCCGCTCCCCCCCCCCCGCCCGCTCCCCCCCCCGCCCGCTCCCTGCCCGCTCCTCCCCCGCCAGCCGCTTCCTCCCCCCTCCCGCTCACCCCCCCGCCAGCCCGCCCCCCCCCCCCGCGCTCCCTCCCCCCCGACCCGGGCCGCTCCCTCCCCCCGCCAGCCCGCTCACCTCCCCCCCGCCCGCATCTTTCCCCCCCTCCCCCGCCAGCCCGCTCCCTCCTCCCCCTCCCCCCGGCCCCCCCACCCTCCCCGCTCCCCCCCAGCCCGCTTCTCCCCCTGCCCGCTCCCTCCCCGCCCCTCCCTCCCCCCCCCTCCCCCCCAGGCCCGCTCCCCCCCGCCAGCTCCCCCCCCCGCCACCCGCTCCCTCCCACGCCAGCCGGCTCCCTCCCCCGCCAGCCGCTCCCTCCCCCCACTCCCCCCCCGCCCAGCTCCACCCCCGCCCAAGCCCGCTCCCTCCCCCCCCGCCCGTTCCCCCCCCCGCCAGCCCGCATCCCTCCCCGTGCCAGCCCCCTCATCCCCGTCCGCTCCCTCCCCCCACCCGCTCCCCCCCCTCCCCCCCCCCGCCCGCTCCTTTCCCCGCCAGCTTCCCTTCCCCGCCAGCTCCCTCCCCCCCAGCCCGCTCCCTCCCCCGCCAGCCCGCTCCCTCCCCCGCTCCCTCCCGTGCCAGCCCCCTCATCCCCCTGCACGGCCCCCCGTAGCTCCCCCCCGCCAGTCCGCTCCCTCCCCAGGCCAGCCCACTCCCCGTCCAGCCGCTCCCAGTACCAGCCCTCTCCCCCCGTCACCCCCTCCCCCCCCCCCCACTCTCCCTCCCTCCGCCACCCCCCCCTCATCCCCGCCCAGCCCCCTCATCCCCGCCCGCTCTCACTCCCCCCGCCAGCCCCCTCATAGCCCTCCCACCGCAGCCCCCCTCACCCGCCGCCTGCTCCCTCCCCCCGCCAGCCCCCTCTCCCCCTCCACCCCTCACCGTGCCAGCCCCTCACCCCGTCAGCCCTCCCCCCGCCAGGCCCCATCCAGCGCACCAAACGCACAGACCGGACCCCAATACCACAAGCTGACATACCCCCCCCCCACCACATACACACACAGCTGACCCATTATCCCAACCCCGATTATCACCCCCCACTCCCATACAACGCCCCCCCCTCATATAATACCCCCCCCCCAGGGTCGCGGTGTTCTGGGATGCTGTCGCACAGCTGCAGAGGTCGGTACTGACACTCGCAGGGACATTGCGGGCCGAGCGGCCTGTGGTTGTGCTGTACCGTACCGGAGATGCTGCAATGCACTGTCATTGGTCTGGCGGGGCCGCTGCCATCCGGGTCGATGGTGTAGTTCCCCGACGTCCTGACCCCCAATCTCCTGTATCCGTCACACGACTCTGGGTAGAGAGCTTGAAGCAACCCGGCGATGAACGGGAACGGGAACGGGAACGGGAACAGGAGGGGAATGCACGGCGTGAGAAATACTAACATCCAGCAGTGAGTGAGACCCAGCAACGCCTCTTTGCACCGTCTACCGACACCGCAGACCTGCCCCCTCCCTCTGCTCACCACACCCGGCCCAGACCCCCGGGGAGCTGGAGCCACGCACCCTGGGCCACCCCCCACCCCGCACGGGTCCGGGTCACGGCGCTCCGTCCGCGCTGCCCCACTCCCCTCGCCCCACTCCTGGAGTTCACTCACAATTGTGACAGGTCACTCCTTTGTACCCGGTCCGCTCGCAGTCGCACAGAAAGTTATCGGCGGTTTGCAGACACACGCCCCCGTGTTCGCACAGGTTCGGTGTACACCTGTCAAAGGCAAACAGTCAACGCGGCCTCAACAACCAATGCCTCGTGTTGATTAACGAAAGCTGCGGGACCGTAATCATCGCGCTCTGCGGTGGAGTCATCCACAGAATCGCCGCACGCAAGAAGGCCATTCGCCCCTCCGAGTCAATAGACAACAGACAATAGACGCAGGAGTAGGCAATTCGGCCCTTCGAGCCAGCACCGCCATTCCATGTTATCATGGCTGATCATCCACAATCAGTACCCCGTTCCTGCCTTCTCCCCTCATCCCCGGACTCCGCTATTTTTAAGAGCCCTATCTAGCTCTCTCTTTTGAAAGCATCCAGAGAACCTGCCTCCACCGCCCTCTGAGGCAGAAAATTCCACGGACTCACCACTCCCTGTGAGAAAAAGTGTTTCCTTGTCTCCGTTCTAAATGGCTTACTCCTTATTCTTAAACTGTGGCCCCTGGTTCTGGACTCCCCCAACATGTTTCCTGCCTCTGGCGGGTCCAAGCCCTTAACAATCTTATATGTTTCAATGAGATCCCCTCTCATCCTTCTAAATTCCAGAGTGTACAAGCCCAGCTGCTCCATTCTCTCAGCATATGACAGTCCCGCCATCCCGGGAATTAACCTTGTAAACCTACGCTGCACTCCCTCAATAGGAAGAATGTCCTTCCTCAAATTAGGGGACCAAAACTGTACACAATACTCCAGGTGTGGTCTCACTGGGGCTCTGTACAACTGCAGAAGCTATATTCGATTCATCTTGTTATAAAGGCTTTCTTCACTGCCTGCATGCTTACTTTCATGGACTGATGTACGAGGACCCCCAGATCCCGTTGTACTTCCCCTTTTCCCAACTTCACGCCATTTAGATAGTAATCTGCCTTCCTGTTTTTGCTACCAAAGTGGATAACCTCACATTTATCCGCATTAAACTTCATCTGCTATGCATCTGCCCACTCCCCCAACCTGTCCAAGTCACCCTGCACTCTCATAGCATCCCCCTCACAGTTCACACCGCCACCCAGCTTTGTGTCATCTGTGCCAGCTCTTTGTAGCAGCGATCCGTCCTACTCCCCACCCTCTCTCCGTGAACATAATTTAATTCTCCCCCCGCACCCCTTCCTCCCTGACTCCCCACCCCTCCTCTCCCCCCCCCCCCTCCCACCCCCCCCACCCCACCCCTCCACCAGCTCTCGCGACACCAGTTATAATTTTGAATCCGTCCTGTTGCTTCAACTTCTCCAGTCTACGCGTGGAATGAAAGTGTTTCATCCCGGGAATTATTCACCCAGTCTCTGTCCCCTCGCCACAGGCTTTCACACCGCCAGGCCCGGGTATAACAACACATCAACCAAAAAGTGTTCTATATGTTCATTCTGATTAGGTTCTTGGAATCCGCGGCCCGATTTATACACGTGGGATTCTGTATCTTCCAGCCCACTCCTTCACTCATTGTAACTGTCATAACTACAATGGCTTTCACCCTGACTTGGGTTTGCATTGTCCTATGTAACTACGGATGAGGGACTCGCTCCACAATGCAATGTGTGGCCATAGTTCAGGGAAGGTGATGGATGGCAGCTTTGTAAACATCTCCTTACCGGTCGGTGACTCCACACGTGTTGAACAGCATCTCGGAATATCGGCCCAGTTTGCGTCTTTTGACGAGCTCCAGGTCGACAGGGTAGTTGTCGATGTGGATGAGCCTCATGCAGCCGTGGAACTCGCTTGCGTTGGAGAAACAGCCCGAGTTCTTCACGCTGGCTGGGCACGCTGCGGGGACCGACCCAGTGATCGATACAACGTAAAGGTGTGAGCAGCAACAACAACATTCTTCATTCAAGATGACATTTCCCAACTCGTCCATCCACCAAGACGCCCCATCTACACGCGTCCCACCTGCCCGCCTTTGACCCGTATCCATCCGAACCTCTCCCATCCATGTATTTATCCAAAATGCCATTTAAATGTAGTTGTCGCATCTGTCCCAACTACCTCCTCTGGCAGCCTGGTCCATACATCCACCACCCTCTGTGTGAAAATGTTACCCCTCAGATTCCGATTAAACGTTTCCCCTCTCAGCCCTTCATTATTGTCGACACCTCTACCATCGCCCTTCTGCCCCCTGCACTCCGTGGAACAACGATTCCTCGGTTTATAATGAGATTCAGAAATATTCGTTACAATAATTTTACTAGGAAAAAAAAAAAGTAAAAAAACGGGGATAGAATTCTGAAGAAGCCCCGGTGTGACACCTGACTCGGACACAACATGGCTGGGGCGTGTGTGGGAACGGGGGATGAGAGGACAGTCCACGGGGGGGGGGGGGGGGGGAGAGGCCGTCTGATCGCCGTCAGCAGCAAATGCTGGAATCCCGGGGTAAAGGAGTAGCGACAGGGGGCGGAGAACGCCACAAACTGATGCCCAAAATCATAAGTGAAGTGTCTCCACCCGTTCCTTCTCTCCAGAGATGCTGCCTGGCCCGCTGAGTTACTCCAGCTTTTTGTGTCTACTTGCGCCCAAAATTATAGCAGAGAGGTCATTTACCCCGCGTGGGGTCATCTAGATCTAAGAGTCAAGAGAGTCAAGAGTCAAGAGTGTTTTATGTCCCAGATCAAATAATTAAATTCTTACTGGTTGCTGCAACAGAATATAGAATTTTACCATAGAAACATAGAAAATAGCTGCAGGACTAGGCCATTTGGCCCTTCGAGCCAGCACCGCCATTCATTTTGATCATAGCTGATCATCCACAATCCGGGTTCCCATATCCCTTGATTCTGCTCGTTTAGAGCTCTATCTAACTCTCTTTTAAATTAATCCTGTGAATCGGCCTTCACTGCCTTCTGAGTCGGAGAATTCCACAAATTCACAACTCTCTAGGTGAAAACGTTTTTTTCCTCCCCATATCCCATGAGTCCACTAGCCCCTAGAGCTCTATCCAACTCTCTCTTAAATCCTTTCAGTGATTTGGCCTCCACTGCCCTCTGTGGCAGGGAATTCCATAAATTCAAACTCTCTGGGTGAAAAAGTTTTTTCTCACCTCAGTCTTAAATGACCTCCTCTTTATTAGAATCATAGAATCATAGAATCATAGAAAATAGGTGCAGGAGTAGGCCATTCGGCCCTTCGAGCCTGCACCGCCATTCAATATGATCATGGCTGATCATCCAACTCAGTATCCTGTACCTGCCTTCTCTCCATACCCCCTGATCCCTTTAGCCACAAGGGCCACATCTAACTCCCTCTTAAATATAGCAAATGAACTGGCCTCAACTACCTTCTGTGGCAGAGAATTCCACAGACTCACCACTCTCTGTGGGAAAAAAAGATCTTCTCATCTCAGTCCTAAAAGACTTCCCCCTTATCCTTAAACTATGACCCCTTGTTCTGTAGTTCCCCAACATCGGGAACAATCTTCCTGCATCTAGCCTGCCCAACCCCTTAATTCTAAGACTGTGGCCCTAGTTCTGGACTCCCCCAACATTGGGAACATTTTCCTCCTGCCGCATGTAGCGTTAGGGTGGGCGTCATCCTATTAAGGCCGCATGCCCCGAGCGGATTATTTTACGTGGACGCCCGGAGTTCCGCTGACCTCAGAGAACAATTGATTTGATGAACAGGATGGATTGAATGACTGAAACTCGACAACGCATAAGCAGTGAAAGCCGGAGGTGGAAACTACAGATGCGGTCAGCGGGGCGGGGGCGGTGCGCGGTGCCGACCTGGTCGGCATGACCACCGGGGACTCATCGTCCCAGCACTTTTCCGGGGCGGGGTCGCACGACCGGTACGGACGTTGCCCCGAACCGACGCACCCGCAACGCAGTGTCGACGGCGCCGAAGCAGACCTGAGACCCCCGCCCCCCGATCTCGCTGACGCGGAAACGAGCCCTAAACCGCTCGGGACCTGGGTCGAGACGCCTGCCTGCGAAAACCACGAAGTACGCGGCGCTGGAGATCCGACTCGGGGACGCCGCCCCCCGAACGATAGCCGGCGAGCGGATAACCAACGAATCGCAAGGCCCCCCCGCCCGAAGCGCCGCGAACGGCCGATAGCCAAGCGGCGTCGCCCGCGACCGAATCCGAACGCGAAGGACCCTGACGTAGTCTACAGAACCTGCTTTCGAGACTGCCGCACCGACGTTTTCCAAACTGCTTCTCTAGATGCGTCATGCAGCCCTCCACTTTCATTCTGAAGAAGATCGGCCCCGACCGGGAAACTGTCACCTATCCTTTTTTCTCCAGAGATCCTAATACTGCCGTTCGACCCCCTGCCCTGTTAACGTCAAGCCCAGCACTATTATGGTAAATAATCTCGGCAGTCACAGAGGCGGAGTTGCCTCCCTTGTCACACTGGGCACTGGGGCGTGCCATCCGTTATACCGCGGGGACCGACGAGGAACCGAAGCCCGCAGATTCTCACACCTCACGAAGAAAGTACTTGTCGAACCGCCGTCTCGACCCGCAGCGCCTGGCTGACCTTCACCGCCGAGTCCTCCTGTCCGTCAATGATTAATGACCACGGAAGTCCATCCGAGCCAACAGGTTCAACCGAGTGCCAAAGGTGCCGTCGGTCAGAGGTTGAAAGCCTGCAGCCACTATGAGAGCGAGGGGTCCGTGACCCGCTGACATCAGCATCTGACCCCCCACCATCCCACCCCCTCCCCCACCCCCACCCCCTCCCTCCCTCTCCTCCCGTCTCCCTGTATCCCTCCTCTCCTTCACCCCTCTCCACCATCCCACCCCCTCCACTCACACCCCTTCCCTCTCCCTCCGATACCTCCAGGTTTCTCCCTTATGGTACATCATCAATCTCCTCTCCTCACACCCCTCCCACCATCCCACTCCCTCACCGTGTCCCTGTACCCCTCCTCTCCTTCACCTCCCCATCTATCACCCTACCACTCCCACCCCCTCCCACCACCCCTCCACCCCTCTCCTCTCCCCCGTCTCCCCCCTCCCCTGCTACCCCCCCATCACACCATCTCCCTCCATCTGTCACCCAACCCGCCACCTTCCTCTCCACTCCCCCTCCCCCCTCACCCACCTTCCCTCTTCCTCTCCCCTCCCCCCCCATCCGTCTCTCACACCCCACCCCAACCCCCTCCCCCACCTCTCTCATCACACCCCCTCCCCTCACCCTTACCACCCCTCCCCCTCACCACGCCCCCTTATCCATCGCCCCTCTCCCCTCGCCCCCCCTCACCTACGGCGAACTCCAGCCGCCGGCCGCCGACCTGCTGCACGGTGGCGTTGATCTGCCCGCCGCTCAGCGCCAGCTGCAGGGAGCCGAGGCCGCGGGAGAAGTTGGTGAAGAGCAGGAGGCCGCGGGGCGCCATCGAGCGGAAGCTGAAGTTGAGGGCGAGTTGGTGAAGAAGCGGCTGCCCCGGGAGCTGTAGGAAGCTGGCGGCCGACACGAAGGTGACGGGAGAGGCGGCCGGTCCGGGACCCAGCGCCCGCGGGCAGCGAAAGAGCACGTCGCCCTGGGGGGGGGGGAGGGGAGGGGAGGGGGGCAGTCAGCGCGGCTCGGAACCCCCTCAACCCCACACATACACCCCCACCGAGACTCCCACACCCCACACCCTCGCAGACCGTCACCCTGAGACCGTCAGCGGCGAACCGGGACACACACATCCCCACACAGACACCTCCATCCCCACCCTCACACCGCGACCCTCGTCCCCACATATAGAACCAGACTCCCAGACCCCACCGAGATCGTCATCGCGCGGCGGGCCGGGCTCACTCGCCGTTTCATGACACAGGTGGACAATGTTGACCAGAACTGGGTATAAAGCTCGGAACACCTTCACGTTGCCGCTCATCAGACCCTGATCCAGTGACTAAAGTCCCGCGATTCGTTTTGCACCGGGTAACGGATCCGAATTTCACCCCGAGCGTTTCCTACCAAGATCTGCGTCTGCGAATGTCTCTTTCTGGCCACGTCAATGACGCTGATGTTATTGTAGAAGATGTTCTCCAGACATCCTTGGAAGTTGGGCTTGTCACTCACGGCTCCTCTCGCAGGGGTGAGCACACCGCCGAAGTATATCTGAAACAAAGTCACTGTGAATTTGCCCATAGCGACACAGACACACACACACACAGACACACACACACAGACAGACAGGGACACACAGACAGCGGCACCCCCCCAACGACACACACAGCAGACCGACGGACACACACACAGACAGAGACAAAGATCAAGACAGTAGACAGGGACCACAGACAGACAGGACACCGCACAGACTAGGGTCACACTAAGACCACAGCAAGACAGCGACAGACAGACACAGGACACTCACAGACAGACAGACAGACAGACCCCGACGACAGACAGACTGACAGACACACAGCACACACACACACAACACACACACACGGCCACACACAGACACACACACAGACACACACAGACAGACAGACAGGGACAGACAGACACTCACTTCCCAGACTGGGCAGACAGACCAGGACGGAGACAGGGACAGACAGACGATACAGACAGGACAGGGACAGACAGACAACACATCACAGACACACACACCACAATGTATACACACACACACACACAGACACAGACACAAGACAGACTACACACAGACACACACACTACACACACAGACACACACAGACAAGACAGTGACACTACAGACAGACACTACCCCACCCCCCCCAGGACACACACTTGACAACAACACAGACCCACAGGACACACACAGAACACGGCCGGGACATGTGACTCATATGACAGACAGACAGACAGACAGACAGACACTCACATGGTGACAGACAGACAGACAGACAGACAGACAGAAGACAGACACACAGGGGTGACCAGACCTGCCCTCCCAGACAGACAGACAGAACAGAACAAGTACAGACACAGACAGAGACAGGACAGACACATGGACACAGACACACAGATAGATAGGGACATACAAGACAGACAGACAGACACACCCACCACACACACACCCACAAAGACAGTCAGACAGGGACACAGTCCCCCCTAACACACACACACACATACCTAGAAACACACACACCAGACAGACAGGTACAGACACTCTCTCAGACACACACTCAGACAACACACACACACACACAACTACACACACTCACACACACACAGTCACACTCACACACACACTCTCTCACACACACACACACACACACACACTCTCTCTCACACACACACACACACACACACTAGCCACACACACACAGACACACACACGTGGGGGGACACGAACTGCGGATGATGGCTAGTCAGCATCAGAGCAGAGGCGGGGGGCGAACACAGTGTTCACACCGGGGCTGCATCAGGCGAGAGACCGCAAACTGACACACCATATATTGAACTTCAGTTTTTTTGAACAGGTTGAATCCTTTGATCGCTGAGCATGGGGGCTTGTTCAGATCGGATCAATTCCCAGATCCAGTTCCGGGAACCTCTGCTGAATGGAGGTCCAGGTTATCCAAAGGCACCGTTGGTGTGGAAGCGCTCGGTGTGCCCGTCCAGTGTGGGGTGTGAAGAGGTTAACTAGTCTCCCGCTAGCGCTCGATGTGAACCATGTGCCAGTGTTGGTCATCCAGCAGGTTGCCCATGGTGACCGTGGTGTCGCCCCTCACCGTGTGTACCACGCTGCTGCCTGGACACAGAGCCCGCGTTACACACAACAATATATACAACGCTGTCGCCCCTTTACCCTGTATATCTACACTGTGGACCGCTCCACATTTTAAAAGCAACAGTCTTTCCGCTGTGACGAGCAGTGTTCCCGGTGCTACCATTGACTTGCAGTGAGCAGCGCGCTCGGATAGTCATAGAGAGATACAGCATGGAAACAGGCCCTTCGGTCTAACTTGCCCTCACCGGCCAGCATGTCCCAGCTACACTAGTCCCACCTGTCCGCGCTTGGCCCAACCCCCCCCCCCCCCCCCCCCCCAAACCTGTCCTATCCATGTAACTGTGCAACTGCTTCTTAAACGTTAGGATAGTCCCAGCCTCAACTACCTCCTCTGGCAGCTTGTTCCATACACCCACCACCCTCTGTGTGAAAAGGTTGCCCCTCAGATTCATATTAAATCTTTTGCCCTTCACCTTAAACCTTTGCCTTCTGGTCAATTCCCCTACTCTGGGCAAGAGACTGCGATCTATTCCTCTCATGATTTTATACGCCTCCATTAGATCACCCCTCATCCTCCTGCGCTCCAAGGAATAGAGACCCAGCCTGCTCAACCTCCCTATTTCTCACACCCTCTAGACCAGGCAACACCCTGGTAAATCTTCTCGGTGCCGTTCCCAGCTTGACAACATCTTTCCTATAACATGGTGCCCAGTAGACAGTTGTGGCCGCTTCAACTTTTCAGAGCCCGGGGACGGCGCTTTGAGTACGGGGGTGATTGGGACGGTGGTTATGGCAAATCAATACCTAGGTTAACGTGAAAGAGCAGCCGCGCTTGCACCAACTCCACGGTGATGTGGTCGCCCAGGCCGCCCTCACTGTGCATGAGCAGTCCCTCCTCAGCCCACGTCTTGAAGTTGAACGAGATAGAGTCAAAGAGCGTTCGCGTATTCCACTCTTGGAACCGGTAGCTCAGAGAACTGTTCCCGTCGAAGGAGACCATGTCAGAATCTGCACAACACACACACACACACACACATTGTCAACGTTAAAAGCAACAGCAACATGAACGATGAAAGGGCCGTCAGTGGGGGAAAGGGAAGGGGCAGCCGGGAGATAAAGGGGAAAAAAACTACCCGGGCACAAGGGAAGATGGTGGCAGACACAAATGGGAAATAACGCAGCATCATAAGGCAAGACGGAAATGGGGGAAAAAATATACTGCCACAGGAACAAGAAACAAAGGCAGAGGAGAAAAGGGTGGGGGAAATAGAGGCAAAAACAACGCTGGTCAAATGGACCTCAGAGTGCTGGAGTAACTCAGCGAGTCAGGCATCATGTTAAAGAAGGAACTGCAGCTGCTGGAGAATCGAGGGTACACAAAAGGCTGGAGAAACTCAGCGTCCCTGTGAGAAGGAATGGGTCGAGACCCTTCCTTAGACTGAGAGTAAGGGGAGAGGGAGACTAGAGATATGGAAGGGTAAGGTGAGAAAACACAGATCAAAGAGGACGATGCACAAAATGCTGGAGTAACTCAGCGTCTCTGGGTGGAAGGAGTGGGTGACGTTTCGGATCGAGACCATTTCTTCAGACTTGAAGTCTCTTCAGACTTCAGTCCATCTTCGGTGTCAACCAGCGCCCGTGTAAGCCTACAGTTGCTTGTTTCATCACTGGAGCAGGAGGAGAGGAAAGCAGCCAAAAGAAAAAATGAAACGCGTTGCTGAAAGACAAGCTGTGGTCGGGGCAAGAAAGGAGAGCGGCGGCGGAGAAACGTCCGGCAAAAGGGAACCGGCGGCGGAGAGGAACGGGATACCACAGGCAACTAGGGAATGGGATCAATGATTAGTTATTGGTCCCGTCTCCC
Source organism: Okamejei kenojei (assembly GCA_035221665.1). Classification (NCBI taxonomy): domain Eukaryota; kingdom Metazoa; phylum Chordata; class Chondrichthyes; order Rajiformes; family Rajidae; genus Okamejei; species Okamejei kenojei. The sequence continues at coordinate 14,953,972 of CM069161.1, forward strand.
ATCACCTGGTGCGTCTTCTCCAGAAACACCACCTACTTCAAACACACCCCTTCACCGAGATCCTCAGCCCACGGTACCCACCCTCTTAGTGAAAAACCCAAATCTCTGCCTGAACTCTTTGCTGTATCCGCTACCGCTCCCCGTCCACCAGCATCCCCCTCCACTCCCCCTCCCCCCCCCCCCCCCCTCCCACTACACCCGCCTCAACTCCGCCCTCCCCTCCACCCCCTCTCCACACCCCACCGCCCTCTCCGTCCCCCCTCCACCCCACCCCCTCCACTCCCCTAAACCCCCCCCTCCACTACACCCCGCCTCAACTCCGCCCCCCCCTCCACCCCCTTCTCCACCCACCCCCCTCAACTCCGCCCCCCCCTCCCCCCCCCCTCCACCCCCCGCACCCCCTCCACTCCCCTACCCCCCTCCACTACACCCCCTCAACACCGCCCCCCCTCCGCCCCCCCTCCACCCTTCTCCACCCCACCCCCCTCAACTCCGCCACCCCTCCCCCCCTCCATCCGCACCCCCTCCACTCCCCTACCCCCCTCCACTACACCCCCTCCAACTCCGCCCCCCCTCCACCCTTCTCCACCCCCATCCCCCTCAACTCCGCCACCCCTCCCCCCCCTCCATCCGCACCCCCTCCACTCACCCTACCCCCCACTACACCACCCCCCAACTCCGCCCCCACCACCCCCCCCACTCCACCGCCCTCTCCGCGCCCCCCAACTCCGCCCCCCTCCACCCGCACCCGCACCCCCTCCCACTCCCCTACCCCCTCCCCTCCACTACACTCCCCCTCATCTCGGCCCCCCCCTCCCCTACCCCCCTCCACTACAACCCCCTTCAAGCCCCCCCTCCAACTCCGCCGCCCCTCCACTCCGCCCCCCCTCCACCCCCCCTCCACCCGCACTCCACTCCCCTACCCCCCCTCCACTACGCCCCTCTCTCCACTCCGCCGCCCCCCAACACCCCCCCATCTCCACTTACCGTAGGGGCAGCCGTACACCTCCACCCTGAGGCCGACGTAGCGCAGCGGCCGCCAACTGATGGCCACGAAACGGACGAATCGCGCCAACACCGGGCGCCACAGGTCGTGCCGGATCTCGTCGTATGCGTTCCGGTTCCCGGAGAACGTCTGCAACATAAGAGCGGCCGCAGTCACCCTCCGGGGAGGGCGGGGGGCAGAGGGGGGTGGGGGGGAGGAGGATGAGGCACCCAGAGGGAGGGAGGGGAGTGTGACCGGGGAGGGGAGGGGGAGGGGGGCATGGGAGTGTGGCGGGGGGGGGGGGGGGGGGGGGGGTGTGGGCGACGCGGGGGAGCGAGGTCAGTGTGGGGGCGGGTACTCACCCAGTTGTGGCCCAGCTGGTAGAAGGGCTGCCAACTTTGCCCTTGGTCACTGTAGAGGAGGAGGTAACGGGTCACCCAGTCGCGGGAGTTGTAGGTACCCTGCGTCGCCACCGCCGTCACCATTGACCTCTGCCTCAGGTCAACCTGCAGCCAGGGGAGGCGGTCAGTCTCCTGGGGAGACCACCCCCCTCCCCCTGAAACACAGGAAGGGTCAGTGCTCTGGACCCAGCCTCACCCCCACCCTACCCTCCCCATCCCCATCTCCCCCTCCCCCTGAAACACAGAAAGGGTCAGTGCAGGCCGAACCCCACCCAAGCCTCCCCACTCCCCCTGCCCCGTCTACCCCCCCCCCCCCCATATTCATCCCTGACATCCCCCCCCCCCCCCGTATTCCCCCTTGAGCCCCGTCTCCCATGCGGGCTCTCACCGTGCAGCCGGCCGTATCCAGGCGAGTAGAAGATGGAGTGGTACGAGGAGGCGGTGAAGGCGCTGGAGTACTGCGGCGTGGCCAGGCTCTGGTTACACCTGGAGGCGGTCAGGCTCCCCGGGAACAGACTCTCTGGGTGCAGGCTCCCTGTGGACAGGCCCGTCAGTGACCGTTCCACCCCCACATCTCATCGCCCCCACCCCCCACGCACACCGGCACCCCCACACACAGACAGTGTCACAAGTGACCGCTCATCACCCCCACATCACCCTTCACCCAACCCCCACCCGCACGTTAGTGACCCACACTACCACCCCCCCCCCCCCCCTCCCACACCACCCTGGGCCCTGGTTACAGCTCCCTGTGTGACTGGCCCGCCAGTGACTGCTCACCCCCCCCCACCTCCCCCATTGTCTGTGCCTTCCACACCCCCACCCACCCCACGCACCCATACCGTCAGTGTCAACAGGGGGGAGCTGGAGATACAGTTTCGACCCGAAACGTTGCCTATTTCCTTCGCTCCATAGATGCTGCCTCACCCTTTGAGTTTCTCCAGCATTTTTGTCTATCTTTGATTTTCCAGCATCTGCAGTTCCTTCTTAAACACAATATTCCAAATGCGACCTGACCCGCGCCTGATAGAGCCTCAACATCACATCCCTGTTATTTCTAGCCCTCTCAAAATAAATGATAGCATTGCATTTACCTTCCTCACTACCGATTTGACTTGCAGATTAACATTTTGGGAATCCCAAGTCACTTTGCACCTCCGATTTCCAGATTCTCACCCCATTAAGTCAATATGGCCTCGACCACAATGCATGACTCCACACTTAGCTGCATTATATTCCACCAGCCATTTCTCAGCCCACTCTCCAAACCTGTCCAGATCCTTCTGCAGATTCCGTGCTTTCTCTACACAACCTGCTCCTCCACCTATCTTCATATCATCTGCAAACGTGGCCACACAACCTTCAATTCCCTCATCCAAATCATTAATATACAACGTGACGAGTAGCGGCCCCAGCACCGACCCCTGCGGAACTCCGCTAGTCACTGGCAGCCCACCAGAAAAAGCCCCCTTTATTGCCACTCTTTGTCTTCTGTCATCCAGCCAACCCTGCTGTGCATGCTAGTATTTTCCCTCTGATACCGTGGGCTCTCATCTTCTTTAGCAGCTTCACATGCAGCACCATATCAAAAGCTTTCTGAAAATCTTAAAGAACATCACTGACCCTTTCTTGAATATTGAATAACCCGTGCTGGCCTGCATTCCCTCTATCTCTATCTCCCTAGCCGCACCAGCTTCTCATTTTCACAATGTTCCCTCACCGATACTTTTTTTGCACCATTGTTCTTATCTCTCCACAAATATCTCTCGCTTGAAGAAGGGTCTGAAAATCTATCTCCTTCGTAAAGAACTATTTCTCCACTGACTCCTTTATCTGTCCTGCTATCTACTTCCTCAAAGAATTCCAACAGGTTTGTGAGGCAAGATCTCCTTTTCACAAGACCAGGCCGACTGCAGCCTATTTTATTGTGTGCTTCTAAGTACTCCAAACCCGCCATCCTTTGTAATGGACTCTTACCAATTATGAAAGTCAGGCTAACCGGGCTCTTCTGCTTGAACTTCGTCATTCCCTTCTTGAACAGGAGAGTCATATTTGCAACTTTCCAATCGTCTGGAGCCACCCATGACTAGTGTTTCTTGAAAGACCACAATTAATGCCTCCACAATCTCTAAAGCCACCTCTTTCAGAACCCTGGGGTTCAGTCCGTCCGGTCCGGGCGACATCCACCTTCAGACCTTTCAGCTTCCCAAGCCCCTTCTCTGTAGTGATGGCCTCTCCTCTAACTTCCACCCCATGACTCTCTATCTCTCAAGGTAATTAGGGAAAGGAATAAGGATGGTCTGTAAGTTAAGGCTCTGAACATGAGTAAGTTTGATTTCAAAATAAAGTAACACTGGAGAATGGGACCAGGCAAGTAGATCCACAGGCTTAGGAAGTTCAGCACGTCCCCAACAACTCCATCCAAAACCACAAGAAATAGCAGGGAGTTGTGGACACAGCCCAGACCATCACGCAAACCAACCTCCCTTCCCTGGAATCATCACAACCCAATTGTTGATAGCACACAAACAAATGTTCACGCATCTAATGATGAGAGTTTCTATCCCCAAAACTCCTGTCAGTCCCACTTTCCAACATGGGTCCCTGGCTAAATCGTTAATATATATTGTAGCTATTTACAATATATATATTAACTATCTAGATGAGGGAATTAAATGTAACATCTCCAAGTTTCTGGATGACACAAAGCTGGGAGGCAGAGTGAGCTGCGAGGAGGATGCTATGAGGTTGCAGGGTGACTTGGATAGCTTGGGTGAGTGGGCAAATGCATGGCAGACGCAGTATAATGTGGATAAAGGTAACGTTATCCACTCTGGTGGCAAGAACAGGAAGGCAGATTATTATCTGAATGGTAGGCAGACACAAAATGCTGGAGTAACTCACCGGGACAGGCAGCATCTCTGGAGAGAAGGAATGGGTGACGTTTCGGGTCGTGACCAGAAAATATGAATGGTGTCAGATTAGGAAATGGGGAAGTTCAACTGTGTGTCCTTGTATATCAGTCAGTGAAATTAAGCATGCAGGTAGAGCAGGCAGTGAAAAAAGCTAATGGTATGCTGGCCTTTCTTGCTAGAGGATTTGAGTATAGGAGCAAGGAGGCCCTACTGCAGTTGTACAGGGCACTGGTGAGACCACACTTGGAGAATTGTGTGCGGTTTTGGTCTCCTAATTTGAGGAGGGCATTCTTGCATTTGAGGGAGTTCAGCATTAATTCACCAGGTTAATACCCGGGATGGTGGGTCTGATCAATGAGGAAAGAATGGGTTGACTGGGCTTGTATTCACTGGAATTTAGAAGGATGAGAGTAGATCTTGTAGAAACATATAACATTCTTAAGGGATTGGACAGGCAAGAATGCAGGAAATATGTTCCCGATGTTGGGGAAGTCCAGAACCAGGGGTCAGTTTAATGCCCCTGTCCCACTAAGGAACCTGAACGGAGACCTCTTGAGACTTTGTGCCCAACCCAAGGTTTCCGTACGGTTCCCAGAGGTTTTTGTCAGTCTCCCTAATGGTCGAAAGTGGTTTCCGCTTCTTCTATGTTCCAGCGATTATTTCAAAAAATTCAAAACTGGCCACGAGTAAAAATAGGTTGCCATTTTAAAAATCGGCATTTTTTTAGTCGAAGCCGGTTGCGATGCTAGTTGAAGGTGGTTGCCAGAAGTTGCAGGTGGTGGAAGGTAAGACCTTTTTTTCACACAGTTTTAGTCCACCAGGGAGGTCTTAAGTTCCACTGCCTACAACCTCCGGCAATCACCTTCAACTAGCATCGCAACCGTCTTCGACTGAAAAATGACCGATTTTTAAAACAACAACCTATTTTTAGTCGCGGCCGATTTTGAATTTTTTTAAATAATCGCTGGAACATAGAAGAAGCGGAAACCACTTTCGACCATTAGGGAGACTGACAAAAACCACCGGGAACCGCACGGGAAACCTTGGGTGGGGCGCAAAGTCTCCAGAGGTTTTTCGTTCAGGTTTCCTAGGTGGGACAGGGGCATAAGAATAAGGGATGGGCCATTTAGGACTGAGATGAGGACAAACTTTTTCACCCAGAGAGTTGTGAATCTGTGGAATTATCTGCCACAGAAGGCAGTGGAGGCCAATTCACTGGAGGTTTTCAAGCGAGAGTAAGATTTAGCCCTTCAGGCTAATAGAATCAAGGGTTACAAGGGTTATGGGGTAAAGCAGGAACCGGGGTACTATTTAGGATGATCAGCCATGATCACATTGATGTGGCTGGAAGGGCCGCATGGCCTACACCTGCACCTATTTTCTATGTTTCTAATATCCTCATAAATCTTCTCTGTACCCTTTCCAGCTTGACAACATATTTCCTGTAACATGGTGCACAGAACTGAATGCAGTCTCACCAATGTCTTACACAACTGCAACATGACCTCCCAACTTCTATACTTCTATGCCAAACACCTTTTTCACCACCCAATCTACCTGCAACTCCACTTTCAAGGAACCATGCACCTGCACTCCAAGATTCGTCTGCTCCCCAGAACCCTGAGGCACACCACTAGTCACAGGCCTCCAGTCCGAGAAGCAACCTTCCAACCTTCCTTCCATGAAGCCAATTTTCTAACCATATCTCTCCCTGGATCCCATGTGATCTAACCATGCAATCTACCATGCGGAACCTTGTTGAATGCTTTGCTGAAGTCCAAAAAACAACATCTTACAGCTCTGCCTTTTGGTCAGGTCTTCAAAAAATCTCGGAGACACGAGTGCCCACATACAGTGGCTTGCAAAAGTATTCATACCCCTTGAATATTTCCACATTTTGTCACGTTACACCACAAACGTAAATGTATTTTATTGGGATTTTATGTGATAGACCAACACAAAGTGGTGCATAATTGTGAAGTGGAAGGAAAATGATACATGGTTTCCACATTTTATTACAAATAAAAAACTGAAAAGTGTGGCGTGCAAAAGTATTCAGCCCCCTTGGGTCAATACTTTGTAGAACCACCTTTTGCTGCAATTACAGCTGCAAGTCTTTTGGGGTATGTCTCTACCAGCTTTGCACATCTAGAGACTGACATTTTTGCCCATTCTTCTTTGCAAAATAGCTCAAGCTCAGTCAGATTGGATGGAGAGCATCTGTGAAGAACAATTTTCAAGTCTTGCCAGAGATTCTCAATTGGATTTAGGTCTGGACTGACTGGGCCATTCTAACACATGGATATGCTTTGATCTAAACCATTCCATTGTAGCTCTGGCTGTATGTTTAGGGTCATTGTCCTGCTGGAAGGTGAACATCCGCCCCAGTCTCAAGTTTTTTGCAGACTCTAACAGGTTTTCTTCCAAGATTGCCCTGTATTTGGCTCATCCATCTTCCCATGGACTCTGACCAGCTTCCCTGTCCCTGTTGAAGAAAAGCATCCCCACAGCATGATGCTGCCACCACCATGTTTCACAGTGGGGATGGTGTGTTCAGGGTAATGTGCAGTGTCAGTTTTCCGCCACACATAGCATTTTGCATTTAGGCCAAAAACTTCAATTTTGGACATCAGACCAGAGCACCTTCCTCCTCATGTTTGCCGTGTCCCCCACATGGCTTGTGGCAAACTGCAAACGGGACTTCTTATGGCTTTGTTTCAACAATGGCTTTCTTCTTGCCACTCTTTCATAAAGGCTCGATTTGTGGATTGCATGACTAATAGTTGTCCTGTGGACAGATTCTCCCACCTGAGCTGTGGATCTCTGCAGCTCCTCCAGAGTTACCATGGGCCTCTTGGCTGCTTCTCTGATCAATGCTCTCCTTGCCTGGCCTGTCAGTTTAGGTGGACGGCCATGTCTTGGTAGGTTTGCAGTTGAGCCATACTCTCCATTTTCGGATGATGGATTGAACAGTGTTCTGTGAGATGTTCAAAGCTTGGGATTTTTTTTATAACCTAACCCTGCTTTAAACCTCTCCACAACTTTATCCCTGACCTGTCTGGTGTGTTCCTTGGGCTTCATGATGCCCAAGGAACATTGTTTGTTCACTAATGTTCTCTAACAAACTTCTGAGGCCTTCACAGAACAGCTGTATTTATACTGAGATTAGATTACACACAAGTGGACTCTATTTACTAATTAGGTCACTTCTGAAGGCAATTGGTTGCACTGGATTTTATTTACGGGTATCAGAGTAAAGGGGGCTGAATACTTTTGCACGCCACACTTTTCAGTTTTTTATTTGTAAAAAAAAATTGAAAACTATGTATCATTTTCCTTCCACTTCACAATTATGTGCCACTTTGTGTTGGTCTATCATATAAAACCCCAATAAAATACATTTACGTTTGTACATTTACGTTTGTACTCTCTGGTAACTTTCCAACTGCTGATGTTAAGCTCACCGGCCTATAGTTCCCAGCATTTTCCCTGCAGCCGTACTTGAATAGAGGCACAAAATTTGCCACCTTCCGGTCTTCCGGCACCTCTCCTGTATTTAAAGATGACTCAAAAAATTTCAATAAGGACTCCCGCAATTTCCTCTCTAGTTTCCCACAATGTCCTTGGATATACCTGACCAGGCCCTGGACATTTGTTTACCTACATACACGATAGTATCTTCAGTGCCTCTTCGACCATAACATAGACTGCTCTCAAAACACTTCAATTGACTGCCCCAAGTTCCTCCGTTCTCCTGTATTTCTCCTCGGTAAAACAGAGGAGAAATATTAATTGAGGACCTTGCCCACCTCCGGTGGCCACAATAGACAATAGGTGCAGGAGTTGGCCATTCGGCCCTTAGAGCCAGCACTTGCCATTGAATGTGATCATGGCTGATCATCCCCAATCAGTACCCCATCAGTCCACACAGAGTTGTCTCCTGTGGGGTCCCACTCTCTCTCCCAATTGCCTCAACTACCTCCAGCATTTATTTCCATACACCCACCATCATTAGCCATTTAGAACGGAGATGGGGAAACACTTTTTCACACGGAGAGTTGTGAGTCTCAGAGGGCGGTGGAGGCCGGTTCTCAGGATACTTTCAAGAGAGAGCTAGACAGGGCTCTTAAAGATAGCGGAGTCAGGGGATATGGGGAGAAGGCAGGAACGGGGTCCTGATTGTGGATGATCAGCCATGATCATGGCTCGAAGGGCCGAATGGCCCACTCCTGCACCTATAGACTAATGTCTTTTATCATTTGTGTGAAAAAGTTACCCCTCAGATTCCTGTAAGATCTTTCTCCCTTCACCTTAAACCTGTGCCCTTTGGTTCTCGACACCCCCTCCCCCCTACTCTGGGCAAGAGACTCTATGCATCTACATATCTGTTCCTGTCATGATTTTATCCACTTCTATAAGATCACCCTCATCCTCCTGCGCTCAAAGGGATAGCGACCCAGCCCACTCAACCTTTCCCTGTGACTCAGACCCTGTCTAGCCCCGGCAACATCTTTGTAAATCTCCTCTACTCCCTTTCCATCTTGACAACATCTTCCCTACAACATGGTGAACACAATACTATAAATGCGGCCTCGCCAACGTCTCAAAGAATGAGTGGCAGAGATGGGAGCGGTAACCAGGGGCATTAAGGGGGAAGACGAGGATCTGGGAAACGTGAGGAAGAGCCTCCTCACCCAGGGCCCGTGGGTCGGGGAGGGGCGAATTGGGGGCAGAGCATCCCACCGCCCGAATGAGCTGCATGGATGGGATGGATGGAAGGGCAGGGCCGAATATCCGCAGCGAGGCGGTGCGGGCATTAGCCGCAGGGTCACCCGCAAGGAGCTTCTGCCTGTGGGCAGCTTCCGGCGCCCAACCCTGCCCTTCTCCAGACCCCGCATGAGGGCAGCGACTGGGGGGACAGACCCCGCGGAGCGGGTGAAACTGCCGCAGATTGTCGGCACAGTTGCCGGGCTCCGCCGGCGGGACTCAGCACCGGGAACCGGGCACCGAACCGGCCGCTGCAGCCACAATTGGGACAAACGCAAGTGCCCGGTGTCCGGAGCCCGATGTCCAGTGTCTGCCCTTGTCCCGCCGACTCGAGCCCCGTCACTTACCGGCTGCGCGGGAGATGACGGTAAAGAGGAGGCACAGCGCGGCGGGGCTGCCCGGAGACATGGCTCCAACTCCGGCTCCGGCTCCGGCTCCTCGGGCTCGGCGCTGGCGGTGGCGGTGGCTCACGCTTCTGCAGCGCTGCCGCAGTCCTCGCTCCGCCCGGGAAGGGATGCCGCAGTCGGTGACGTGGCTTCTCCACACCCAGGGGCTGAGTCTGCGGGAACACCGCCCAACACAGGCAGGCAGGCAGGCAGGCGCCACGTCCTGTGATGTTAAACAATCACCTGCCAGAGCGATCCGCAATCTGCAACACTCATCCGCAAACTGTAACATTGATCCGCAAACTAACACTGATCCGTGGGCTGTTGTTGGTCAATGATCTAAAAAATCAATCGCCGATATAACGGTGGGCAGCGCTTTGCTGCAGTGATCAGCTCTGTAATAGTGAACAGCAGCCCACACTAGTGATCAGCTCTGTAATAGTGAACAGCAGCCCACACTAGTGATCAGCTCTGTAATAATAGTAGACTCACGCGTGGCACCCTATCAAAGGCCTTCAGAAAATCCAACTACACAACATCTACTAAAGAAGGGACCCCACCCTAAACGTCACCTGTCCATGTTCTCCACAGATGCTGTCTGACCCGCTGAGTTACTCCAGCACTTGTATAAACCAGAATCTTTGATCTACATATCCACCCACTCGCCTTTGTCTATCCCGCATGTTACTTCCTCAAACATTTCCAACAGATTTGTCAGGCAAAATCTCCCTTTAACAAACCATGCTGACTTCTGCCTTTTTTTATAACGTGCTTCCGAGTAACCAGAAACCTGTTAATTTAATCATGGACTGAAGTTGGTTTAATTTTTCCATTTCGCTCGCTCCGTTAAACAGTAGAGTCACATCTGTGATTTTCCAGTCCTCTGCAACAATTCCAGCCTCTAATGATTACTATTGCCCCCACAATCTCTACGCCTCCCTCTTTCAGAACCCAGGTGACATCCACTTCATACCTTCAGCTTCCCAAGCACCTTGTCTGAGAAGGGATGATAGACAGAAAATGCCTGAGTAACTCAGCGGGTCTGGCGGCATCTCTGGAGACAAGGAGTGGGTGACGTTTCGGGGCAAGACCCTTCTTCAGAGGAGGGATGTACTGGCATTGGAAAGGGTTCAAAGGAGGTTTACAAGAACGATCTCAGGAATGATTGGGTTAATGTTCGATGAGCAATGGATGGCTCTGGACCTGTACTCAAACGTCACCTTCTCTCCAGAGATGCTGCCTGCCCCGCTGAGTTACTCAAGCTTTCTGTGTCTATCTGCAGTAATACTGACACATCCAATTTCAGCTTCTTCCTTTAAAAACTGCAGGTTGAATCCTATCACATTACGATCACTGCCTCCTTCGGGTTCTTTCACCTTAAGCTCCCTAATTAAGTGTGGTTCATTACACAACACCAAAGCAGGACTTGTCTTTTCCCTAGTGGGCTCGACCATGAGCCATAGAAGCAGTCTGCAAATTATTTCTCTTTGGATCCAGTGCCAACCTGATTTCCCAGTCTACCTGCATATTGAAATGCCCTGTGGCCACGGTAAGGTCTTTCTTACCAGCCTTTTCTACCTCTTGATGTAATTTGTACCCTACATCCCCAGAGGTGGTGAGGAACAACTCCAGGACTGTTTGGAGTCTGTAGACTGGGCAATGTTCAAGGACTCGGCAACGGACTTGAACGAATACGCCACAGTCGTTACCGACTTCTTAAAGAAATGTGTCGAGGACTGCATCCCTACAAAAACCTCCCGAGTGTTTCCTAATCAGAAACCTTGGATCAACTTTGAGATCCGCACTCTTCTGAAGTCCAGACACCAGGCATTCACATCCGATGATACAGTGGCCGACAAGAAGTCCAGATACGACCTTGGTAAGGACATCAAAAAGGCCAAAAGGAACTTCTGCTCCAAGCTGGAGGATGAGACAGATGTTCGGCAGCTGTGGCGGGGCCTGAATGCAATCATCTCCTACAAGGCGAAACCAGGAGGCAGCTCAAATGTCGGCAAAACATCACTCCTTGGCGAGCTCAATGCATTCTACGCACGCTTTGATAGGGAGAATACTGATGTGCCTTCCCGAGCGTGCCCAACGTCGCCCTCATTCTGATGGCCACCTTCGTGTGTGGCTGCATCAGGCGGAGTGTAGAGCCAAGGCATGTGGGCACCAAGCGTCACTACCTGCTGAGGTTCTACCCGTCCCCAGTGTTGCGAAGGATGGGCCTGGCGCAGGTGCCACGCAATGTGCCAGTCAGCTGGACATTGCCGCCCCATCTGTCGTCTGTGGAAGAGTTCTTCCGGAAGGAGTAGGATGGGGACCCACAGTCCCGTTTATATCAACGGGTCGATGGTTGAAAGGGTCAAGAGCTTCAAATTCCTGGGCGTGCACATCTCTGAAGATCGTTCCTGGTCCGAGAACACTAATAGAAACATAGAAAATAAGTGCAGGAGTAGGCCATTCGGCCCTTCGAGCCTATTCAATAATGGCTGATCATCCAACTCAGTATCCCTTACCTGCCTTCTCTCCATACCCCCTGATCCCTTTAGCCACAAGGACCACGTCTAACTCCCTCCTAAATATAGCCAACAAACTGGCCTCAACTATCTTCTGTGGTAGAGAATTCCAGAGATTCACCACTCTCTGTGTGAAAAATGTTTTTCTCATCTCAGTCCAAAAAGATTTCTCCCTTATTCTGAACCTGTGACCCCTTGTCCTGGACTTCCCCAACATCGGGAACAATCTTCCTGCATCTAGCCTGTCCAAGCCCTTAAGGATTTTGTAAGTTTCTATAAGATCCCCCCTCAATCTTCTAAATTCTAGCGAGTACAAGCCGAGTCAATCCAATCTTTCTTCATATGAAAGTCCAGACATCCCAGGAATCAGTCTGGTGAACCTTCTCTGTACTCCCTCTATCACAAGAATGTCTTTCCTCAGATTTGGAAACCAAAACTGTACGCAATGATTGCTATGAATGCTAACATACTATTTGCTTTCTTCACTGCCTGCTGCACCTGCATGCCTACTTTCAATGACTGGTGTACCATGACACCCAGGTCTCATTGCATCTCCCCTTTTCCTAATCGGCCACCATTCAAATAATAGTCTAGTTTCCTGTTTTTGCCACCAAAGTGGATAACCTCACATTTATCCACATTATACTGCATCTGCCATGCATTTGCCCACTCACCCAGCCTATCCAAGTCACCTTGCAGCCTCATAGCATCCTCCTCACAGCTAACACTGTCCCCCAGCTTCGTGTCATCCGCAAACTTCGAGATGTTGCATTCAATTCCCTTGTGCAAATCATTAATATATATTGTAAATAGCTGGAGTCCCAGCACTGAGCCTTGCGGCACCCCTCTAGTCACTGCCTGCCATCCAGAAAAGGACCCGTTCACTCCTAATCTTTGCTTCCTGTCTGCCAGTGCAGTCACAATGCAATTGTCAAGAAAGCACATCAGCGCCTCTGCTTCCTGAGAAGATCACGGAGAGTCGGTTTGTCCAGGAGGACTCTCTCTAACTTCTACAGGTGCACAGTAGAGAGCCTGCTGACCGGTTGCATCATGGCTTGGTTCGGCAACTTGAGCGCCCTGGAGAGGAAAAGACTACAAAAAGTAGTAAACACTGCCCAGTCCATCATTGGCTCTGACCTTCCTTCCATCGAGGGGATTTATCGCAGTCGCTGCCTCAAAAAGGTTGGCAGTATCATCAAAGACCCACACCACCCTGGCCACACACTCATCTCTCGCTGCTACCTCAGGTAGAAGGTACAGGAGCCTGAAGACTGCAACGACCAGGTTCAGGAATAGCTACTTCCCCACAGCCATCAGGCTATTAAACCTGGCTCGGCCAAAACTCTGATTTGCACTTTATCAGTTTATTTATTCATGTGTGAATATATTTATATAAGGGTATATGGACACACTGATCTGTTTTGTGGTAAATGCCTACTATGTTCTGTTGTGCTGTAGAAAAGCAAGCATTTCATTGTCCTGTCAGGGACACATGACAATAAACTCACTTGAACTTGAACATCCTGGCTACTATTTGGAGGCCTGTATATATCTCCCATCAGGGGGTCTTTACCTTTGCAGTTTCATAAATCTACTCACAAGGATTCTAAATCTACTCACAAGGATTCTTCATCTAAAATATACTTCTGCAAAGTCCCCTTCTGCCCCTTTTCCAGGTTAATGATCACACTTAATGACATCCTTCCTATGACTGGGCAACCAGAACTGCACACGATACTCCGATTGTGGTCTCAAGTCACCAATGACGTGTACAATTGTAAAATGAATCTGTATCACGGAACATCCAGCTAGTCCTGTACCTCCCTCAACCATGTTTCTGTCATGGTGATACTATTATCTCGGTTCCATGTGCCTGTCTAAGTGTCCCAACCAGAAATGTCACCTATCCATGTTCTCCAGAGATGCTATTTGACCAATTGAGTTACTCCAGCACTTTGTGTTCTTTTACCTATCTTTGCCCTGAGTTTTTCTGTCCAACCCATCACGCCTGTTGCTTTCTAATAACTGCAGTTTTGGCCAGCACACCTGAATCATCATGTTTTTCTGGATGGTAGAAGATGGCAGTAGAGGATTGTTTCTCAAACAGGAGCCCTGTGACCAGCAGTGGGCAGCAACGATCAGTGCTGGGTCTCACGTTTGATAATTTATTAATGATTTGGAAGAGTATGCAGGTGACATGATTGGCGGTTTAGTGGACAGTGGCAATGTTGTCTGAACGAGATCAACTGGGAAACTGGGCAAAGGAACGGCAGATGGAATTTACCTCAGAGGCAGCACGGTGACACAGTGGCGCAGAGGTAGAGCTGCTGCCTTACAGCGCCAGAAGCCCCGGTTCGATCCTGACTACGGGTACTGTCTATATGCAGTTTATACGTTCTCCCCGTGAACTGCTTGGGGTTTCTCCGGGATCTCTGGTTTCCACACATGCTCCAAAGACGTAGAGGTTTGTAGGTTTATTGGCTTGGTATAAATATAAGATCGTGCCTAATGTGTGTAGAGGAGTGCTTAGTGTTTGGGGTGATCACTGGTCGACATGGGCTCGGTGGGCTGAAGGGCCTGTTTCCAACCTGTATCTCTAAACTAAATGTACATTAAGCGGTAAAGAATGTGTATGGTATGCCTGCCTTCATCGGTCGGGGCATTGAGTATGAGAGACAGGGAGCCATGATGCAGTTTTATAGGCTGCATTTGGAGTATTGCCTGCAGTTCTGATCACCCCATTACAGAAAGGGTGCAGAGGAGGTTTCCCAAAATGTTGCCTGCATTAGAAGCTATTAGCTACAGCCAGCGGTTAGAAACATAGAAACATAGAAAATAGCTGCAGCAGTAGGCCATTCGACCCTTCGAGCCAGCACCGCCATCCGATATGATCATGGCTGATCAGCAAAAATCAGTACCCCGTTCCTGCTTTTTCCCCATATCCCTTAATTCCTTTAACCCGAAGAGCTAAATCTAACTCTCTCTTTCTCTTGAAAACATCCAGTGAATTGACCTCCACTGCCTTCAGTGGCAGAGAATTCCACAGATTTACAACTCTCTGGGTGAAAAGGTTTTTCCTCATCTCAGTCTTAAGTGGCCTACCACTTATTCTTAAACTGTGACCCCTGGTTCTGGACTCCCCCAACATTGGAAACATTTTTCCTGCATCGGGGGTGGGGGGGTTTGAGGGGGGGGGTGGGGGGGGGGGGGGGGGGGGGGGGGAGCCTGTCCAATCCCTTTAAAATGGTATATGTTTCTATAGGTTGGACAGACTAGGATTATTTTTTCAAGGAAATTGATAGGTACATAACATTATGGGGCACAGATAGGGTAGACAGATGGAACGTTTTCCCAGGAAATAATATGAAATATGAAACTAGAGAGCACAGGGGCAAAGTTTAAAGGAGATGGCAAGTTTTTTTACACAAGGGATGGTGAGTGTCTGGAACTGGCTGCCATGGGTGGTGTGGAGGCTGATATGATAGTGATGTTTGAGACTTTTGGATAGGTACATGGGAATGCCGGGATTGGAGGAATATGGATCAAACCAACATGTAGAGGAACCAACGAGAGAGCAGGCTATTCTAGACTGGGTATTGCGTAATGAGGAAGGGTTAGTTAGCAGTCTTGTGTGCGTGGCCCCTTGGGCAAGAGTGACCATAATATGGTTGAGTTCTTCATTAGGATAGAGAGTGACATTGTTAATTCAGAAACAAGGGTTCTGAACTTAAGAAAGGTAACTTTGAGGGTATGAGATGTGAATTGGCCAAGATAGACTGGCAAGTGATTCTTAAAGGGTTGACGGTGGATATGCAATGGAAGGCATTTAAAGACTGCATGGATGAACTACAACAATTGTTCATCTCGGTTTGGCAAGAGAATAAATCAGGGAAGGTAGTGCATCCATCGATAACCAGAGGAATCAGGATAGTATCAAACAAAAGAATGAAGCATACAAGTTAGCCAGAAAAAGCAGCTTACCGGAGGACTGGGAGAAATTCAGAGTCCAGCAGAGGAGGACAAAGGACTTCATTAGGAAAGGGAAAATAGATTATGAAAGAAAACTGGCAGGGAACATAAAACCTGACTGCAAAATTTTTTATAGATATGTGAAGAGAAAAAGGCTAGTTAAAACAAATGTAGGTCCCTTGCAGTCAGAAACTGGTGAATTGATCATGGGGAACAAGGACATGGTAGACCAACTGAATAACTACTTTGGTTCTGTCTTCACTAAGGAAGACATAAATAATCTGCCGGAAATAGCAGAGGCCGGGGGTCAAATGCGATGGAGGAACTTAGTGAAATCCAGGTTAGCCGGGAAGTGGTGTTAGGTAAATTGAATGGATTAAAGGCCAATAAATCCCCAGGGCCAGATAGGCTGCATCCCAGAGTACTTAAAGAAGTAGCCCCAGAAATAGTGGATGCATTAATGATAATTTTTCAAAACTCTGTAGATTCTGGAGTAGTTCCTGAGGATTGGAGGGTAGCTAATGTAAACCCCAACTTTTTAAAAATGGAGGGAGGAGAAAACGGGGAATTACAGACCAGTTAGTCTAATATCGGTAGTGGGGAAAATGCTAGAGTCAGTTATTAAAGATGGGGAGAACCAGTGGATGTTTTATATCTGGACTTTCAGAAGGCTTTCGACAAGGTCCCACATAGAATTAGTATACGAAACTTAAAGCACATGTTATTGGGGCTTCAGTATTGATGTGGATAGAGAACTGACTGGCAAACAGGAAGCAAAGAGTAGGAGTAAACAGGTCATTTTCAGAATGGCAGGCAGTGACTAGTGGGGTACCACAAGGCTCAGTGCTGAAATCCCAGCTATTTACAATATATATTAATGATCTGGATGATGGAATTGAATGCAACATCTCCACGTTTGTGGATGAAACGAAGCTGGGGGGCAGTGTTAGCTGTGAGGAAGATGCTAGAAGACTACAAGGTGACTTGGATTGGTTGGGTGAGTGGGCAAATGCATGGCAGATGCAGTATAATGTGGATAAATGTGAGGTTATCCACTTTGGTGGCAAAAACAGGAAACTAGACTATCGTTTGAATGGTGGCCGATTATGAAAAGGGGAGATGCAATGAGACCTGGGTGTCATGGTACACCAGTCATTGAAAGTAGGCATGCAGGTGCAGCAGGCAGTGAAGAAAGCGAATGGTATGTTGGCATTCATAGAAAAAGGATTTGAGTACAAGAGCAGGGAGGTTCTACTGCAGTTGTACAGGGTCTTGGTGAGGCCACACCTGGAGTATTGCGTACAGTTTTGGTCTCCTAATCTAAGGAAAGACATTCTTGCCATAGAGGGAGTACAGAGAAGGTTCACCAGACTGATTCCTGCGGTGGCAGGACTTCCATATGAAGAAAGACTGGATAGATGTGGCTTGTACTCATTGGAATTTAGAAGATTGAGGGGGGATCTTCTTTAGTCTTTAGAAGTCTCTAGAGACTAGAGACTTCTAAAGAATTCTTAAGGGGTTGGACAGGCTAGATGCAGGAAGATTGTTCCCGATGTTGGGGAAGTCCAAAACAAGGGGTCACAGTTTAAGGATAAGGGGGAAGTCTTTTAGGACCAAGATGAAAAATCATTTTTCACACAGAGAGTGGTGAATCTGTAGAATTCTCTGCCACAGAAAGTAGTTGAGGCCAGTTCACTGCTAGATTAAGAGGGATTAGATGTGGCCCTTGCGCTCTAAATTGGATCAGGGTATGGAGAGAAGGCAGGTACAGGATACTGAGTTGGATGATCAGCCATGATCATATTGAATGGTGGCGCAGGCTCGAAGGGCCGAATGGCCTACTCCTGCACCTATTGTCTATGTGTCTATGTTTCTATGTCTCTATGTTTCTACGTGCAGGTGGATAAAAGTTGGCATCATGTTTTGCAGTGACAATGTGAGCCGAAGGGCCTGTTCTTGTGCTGTACTGTTCTCTATGTTATGTTCAGACTAGTGAGAAGTGATGTATTTTAGGGAGTTAAATGAGGCCAGCGCCTACACGGTAATTGCCAGGAATTACCAACGCTAAACAGCGGGATTTGGGGGGAAAATACGTGGATTCCTGAAGTGACCATATAGTGAGTCCAAGTGGGGAAGAAGTGCTTTCATTAATAGAGGCATTGAGTACAGGAAATGGGATGCCATGCTGCAGTTGTATAAAACATTGGTTGGGCAGAGCTTGGAGCAGCTCTGTTCACCGCGACCAAAGGAAAGATGTGGTCAAGCCAGAGATGGCGCAGACAAAAACCACAAGGATGTTATCTGCATCGCAGGGTTTGAATTACAAGGAGTTAGAAGCTCAGCCTAGGATGCAGGGCCTGGCTCTGTCACAGTGGGGAAGGGAGGTCAGACAGATCCATTGTGTTAGTTAGATCAATATTCGTTAGTTAGGGGCCCAGACAAGAGATTCTGTGGCGGCAAGCAAAACTCCAGGATACTCCAAAACGCTGGAGTAACTCAGCGGGTCAAACAGCATCTCTGGGGAACATGGATAGGTGTCATGAGCCTTCTTCAGGATGGCCTCCCTGGTGTCAGAGTCCAGGACGTCTCAGAGCAAGGGGGAGGTTGGAGCAGCCGGAAATCATTGTGCATTGAACATAGGGAGTTAGGCAAAAGCAGAACCCCAAGGGTAGTGCTCTCTGGATTACTCCTGGTGCCACGTACTAGTCAGGACAGATGAATGTGTGGATGAGGAGTTGGTGCGGGGGGCTGTGTTTCTGACCATTGGGTTGCTCTGGGTCAGAGGTGACCTGTACAAGAGGGACAGGTTGCATCTGATCTAGAGGGGCTCCAACATCCTTACCAAGAGGTTTGCTGGTGCTGCATGGAAGGGTCTAAACAAGAGAGGCAGGGGGGTGGGAACCAGAGTAGTAGCTCAGCAATTGGAAGTGATTGAGTTTTTTGAGGTGGTGATGAAGGTGATGGATGTGGGCATGGTGGATGTTGTCTACATGGATTTTAGTGAGGCATTTGAGAAGGTCCCCCATAGTAGGCTGATCCACAAGATTAAGATGCACGGGATCAGAATCAGAATCAGAATACCGTTTATTGTCATTTGAATCTAAGTTCAAACGTAATTTTGTTTCTGCAGTCATACGAACAAGGAAAAACCAAGATACACAATTAACACAATTTACACAAACATCCATCACAGTGAATCTCCAAACACCTCCTAACTGTGATGGAAGGCAAAGTCTTGTCTCTCCCCTGTTCTTTATTCTTCTCCCGATGTTAAAGCCCCCAGCGGGCGATGGTAAGTCCCGCGGCCGTTAAGGCTGCACCGGGCGATGTAAGGCCCTGCTCCGGGTCTAGATGGTGGAGCCCCCGGCGGGTGATGGCAAGTACTGCAGCCAATAAAGCCACGCCGGGCGGTGTAAGGCCCCGCTCCGGGTCGTTTTTAACCCCGCGATTCGGGCGGGAGAAGTTGCTGTTGCAGGAACTCCGAAAAGCAGTCTCCCACCAGGGACCCGCGAGCTCCCGATGTTACCGTCCACCAGGCCTGCGGCTGGAGCCTCTGAACCTCCGAAGGCGGGTCACAGCCGCGCACCACCACAGCTCCGAAGCCGGCCAGTTCCGCGATGGTGAGTCCACAGGCTCCGTGACTGGAGCCCTCAGGTTGGTTCCGGTTGGAGGCCGCTCCACGGTGCTAGGCCTCACCGACAACGGAGACCCGACAGGGAAAAGGTCGGGTCCTCTTACAGGGAAGAGATTGAAAAGTTTTTAAAGTTTCCCCCCTCCCTACCCCTCCCCCCCCCCCCCCGCGCCCCCACATCTACACAGCTAAAAACTAAAGCCAAAAACATACACCTAATGGGACAAAAAGAAATAAAAGATGGAAGGACTGCCGCTGCCACAAGGCTCCGCCACTTAACAGTGACTTGGCCGTATGGATTCAGAACTGGCTACTGATAGAAGATGGTGGAAGGACCATTGAGCTAGATAGTGCTCTTAAAGATAGCGGCGTCAGGGATATGGGGAGAAGGCAGGAACGGGGTACTGAGTGGATATGATCAGCCATGATCACATTGAATGGTGGTGCTGGCTCGTAGGGCCGAATAGCCTACTCCTGCATCTATTGTCTATTGTCTATTGACAACATTCATTCTGGTTGTCTGGTGACCAGTTTGAGTTGCGTAGGGATCTCCGGGCCCTTATTTTGGTTTGTGATATTTATAAATGACTTGGATATAAGCGTAGACAGGTTGGTTAGTAAGTTTGCAAATGGCACAAAGATTACTGGGGTTGCAGGCTGTCAGAGTGGGATACAGATCTGCTACAGAAATGGGCAAAAAAGAGGCAGATGATGTCTAATCCAAGCAAGTGTGAGGTGTTGCACATCGGGAGGTCAAATGTAAGGGGAAAATATACAATGAATGGCATGACCCTCAGCAACATTGATGTTCAGAGGGATCTTGTGCCCCTGAAAGTAAAAAATGGTGTTCGGTAGGCTTGCTTTCACTGGTCGGGGCATTGAGTACAAGAGTCAGGAAGTCATGATACAGCTTCAGAGGGCTTTGGTTAAACCTCATTTTGGAGTATCGCATGCATTTCTGGTTTCCCCATTACAGGAAGGAAGTGGGGGCGTTGGGAAGGTGTGTAGAGCATGTTTAGCAGAATGATGTTTGGATTACGGGGTATTTGCGACAGGGAGAGGTTGGACAGACTTGGATTGTTTTCCTTGGAAAGCCAGAAGTGGCCGGGAGATCTGATAGAAATATATTTATTTATAAGATGCATAGATCTTGTAGTTAGTCACAACCTTTTTCCCAGGATAGAAAAGTCAAATACTGGGGAGCAAAACTTTAAGGTGAGCGGAGCAAAGTGTAGACAATAGACAATAGACAATAGGTGCAGGAGTAGGCCATTCAGCCCTTCGATCCAGCACCGCCATTCAATGTGATCATGGCTCATCATCCCCAATCAGTACTCCGTTCCTGCCTTCTCCCCATATCCCCTGACTCCTCTAATTTTAAGAGCTCTATCTAGCTCTCTCTTGAACACATCCAGAGAACCTACCTCTACCGCCCTCTGAGGCAGAGAATAGTAAGATTAAATGACAATTTACCAGTTTGAAGTTTGATCTTTATTTTATGAGGAGTTACGATGAGCGATTACGTGAAGAAGGCCATCGGCACGCACACATGTCAATCTTCAAAGCAGCGGTATGAAATCATAGATGACAGTTGTTGACCTGAATATAGTAAGATTGGAGAGAACTTGAGAACCACCAGATGACCTTTATGGTACGAGGGTTGGGAGTGGTGGACACGTAATCGCTCATTGTGACTCCTCATAAAATAAAGATCAAACTTCAAACTGGTAAGTTCTCGTTTAATCTTACTATTTCATTTCGGAGTCACGTGAGTGACTATGTGAAGACTAGTGGAGTGAGATAGAAGATATAGTATCTACTTCTGCATAAGTCAAAACCCTGTTTGACTACCTATTCTGGATAGATACCTTTTATGAGGTTTTTAGTAACTAACAACCATTGCTAGTGCAGATCCTCCAAGGCTCCTGGTGACCTTGACGTATTGTTGTAAATGAGTGACTACAGACAACCAAAGGTCCATGGGGTATGCCATGAGAAATAGTTTGGGACCTAACACCCCTGGTCTGCTCTGCTTAACTACATCATAAACATAAAATATTATTAGCAGATGTAACCATCCTGTCCAGTCGCAATATAAGTAGCGGCTGGACCAGTTGCGCTGAGACTAGCGCCATGAGCATAACCACTTTGTAAGTGAGTTTGACCAGGGATAGAGATGTAGCTGGGCCCTACTGGCGAAGCAGTTTAAGAACAATGCTAACATCCCATTCTCCGAGTACCTGGGCCTGGGAGAATTATGTTAAAGATATCCTTATAAATCTGGATATCAGAGAGTGAGACCCGGCAGAGTGGGTCCCGATCGCTACTGCAACTAAGATGAGAAAGCACGTTGGCACAGTTAATGGTACTATAACTTTATTAATTGTCAAAGACCCAACTGAAAATGAATTCTGAGACGTTAGTTATCCGTGCCATATTATATGGAACATCGGCATTAAAAACAAAACACTTCCCATCTCCTGTTGAGGAAAAAATGTGCTGCTTTTTCGGTGCTATCCCTGCACTCTGCAGTGAGCACGTACATAGATTGGTCTGGCAACCCGTGCCGCCGAATGGTCTTCTCAGAGACTCCAAGTCTATAAATTGATTTTATCATGCAGAGGATGGTTTCCTCAGTCACTGGGGGGAACCACCAAATTTTTGGGTATAGGATAACCATATAAGGTCCTATAATCATTCCCAACATTTAGCAGGAACCATGGCTGCATAGGCCAGTCAGGCAGTACGAAATGCCTGAGGCAAGATCTTGCTGGATTTGTGCAAGACCCGACTGATGAGGCAAAATGGAGGAAAGACATAAAGAACATTCCTCCTCAGTGTAGCGAAAATACATCTATTGCCACTGTGCCACATATTTTCCAATAGATGTCTGGATGCAAACATATTGATATTCGGTGTTCCATCGAACCACAATGTCATTAAATACGTTGTGATACAACATCCATACTGTGTTGTCATAGATTTTTATGTGATGAATCACCAGCGTCAAATGCCCCCACCATAGTGTATCAACTTGGAGCTGAGCGTGCAAAGCCCATCCGCCTCCGAAAGTAGAGATGGTATTCGTAATTTTTCATTTTTAAGTACTAGTATCAGTTTGTAACATAACTGAAGAGCTACTGAGCAAAGGTACAGGAGCAATGTAGAATATAGGTCGTTCACCATTGTGACTTTGATAGCTTCAGCTGATAATAGGATAGGTTAATAATGACCTACATGGCACTTAAGAGGTTACTCCTTTGTACGTTATAAGTTCTGATAATGGAAAGGTCCAAATGCACAGCTGAAAACACAGCCACTACATTGCAAATACTCTTGATGAATGGAGGCTGCTTCATAACAACAAAGTTGTTACAGGCTTTTACAAGTGTTTCCAACTTGTAAATGGTCCACATACCCCATGTTTCGGAAAGAACCGGACCCACCTACCTTCATGGTTACCGGTGATCTTATGGTAAGCCCAAAGGCCCCGGATGCGGGTTCTATTTTCGTCCTTGATTGGAGAGTAGGACTGATAGGGTACGTGGATTCCATATTTTTCCTGAGACTGGCTTGGGCCTTGGCCTAAAAGCCTTCTGCCCTGCTTTCTGGCAGCCACCAGCTTCAGTGAACCGCTTACTGCCGATGGAGGCGTGGGGTGTATTGTCGCCGAAACAATGAGGCTGTACTTGTGGCTCGCTCATGCAGGTCTCACCTGTTGAATAGTTTTTTCTGAATAGCAGATATACGGCGGCTGGTTTCCTGGGGTACCATGCCCCTCCAACGTCACCCCTGATAGCGCTGTTCACTGCCGGCACTTTCAGGAACTCCAGCATGTGCCACGAACATACTTCCGAGTTTGGAGTCAGTTACACACTGACACCGACTGCTGCCCTGCTGAGAGAGGGAGACAGTGTGCAGCCCTGTACACCGGTGCTGTTGCCGCAGGCCCCGAGGAGACCCGCGCTGATGTGGCCCCTCCACGGACCATATCCTTTCTGCATCGTGGTATGCTCCCGGCAATACTTCCGAACTCCGAGTCAGACAGAACTGATCCTGACTACTCCCCTCTTCAGAGAGGGAGACAGTGTGTAGCCCTGTACACAGGTGCTGTTGCCGTGGGCCCCGCTGAGACCGCAGTGATATAACTCCCTCCTTGGAGCATACCATTGTGGAGCACCTCTCCATCAGGTGCTCCATGTGGGTTTGACGTCCGAAGAACGTTACCCATTGAAGGAGGGGATCCTCTCCATAGGAATCCTCCCTCCTGGCCCGACTCATTTGAGTCAACAAACTTTCTCCGTGGCTGCCCTCCAAGCGGGTTTTCCAAGGTGCTTCCGGCACCAGTCTGAAGCTGCTGGCTTCACCGCCAGTGACTCTGAAGGCGAATTTGACCGCTGCCACTAACACACATCCCCGGTCTCCATAGCAGGTTCCCTGCGGTCCGGGATTCCTCGAGGTCGTGACCAGGATTCCCCACGGTCCGTGACTGGGGCGCGGTCCATAAAGGTTTCCCCCCGGCCTGTCCCAACTTCGCCCCGAAATCCAGCAGGAAACTGTAAGAAGAGATTCCTGCAATGGAAACCTAACCTGAAAAGTTTAAAAACTTACCTTCAGGTTTAAACTTATGGCTGGCAGGGGCAGCGCGTCTGGCAGTCGGCGTTGCGCCATGCGTCGACTTAATGACGCGCATGCGTGCTGACGGCCTTCTTCACGTAGTCACTCACTTGACTCCAAAATGAAATTCCACACACTCACCACTCTCTGTGAGAAAAAGTGTTTCATCGTCTCCATTCTAATGGCTTACTCCGTATTCTTAAACTGTGGTCACTGGTTCTGGACTCACCCAACATCGGGAACATGTTTCCTGCCTCTAGCGTGTCCAAGCCCTTAACAATCTTGTATGTTTCAATAACATCCCCTCTCATCCTTCTAAACTCTAGAGTGTACAAGCCCAGCTGCTCCATTCTCTCAGCATATGACAGTCCCGCCATCCTGGGAATTAATAAAAAAAAAAAAAATAAAAAAAAAAACCTTGTAAACCTACGCTGGACTCCCTCAATAGCAAGAATGTCCTTCCTCAAATTAGGGGACCAAAACTGCACACCATACTCCAGGTGTGGTCTCACTAGGGCTCTGTACAACTGCAGAAGGACCTCTTTGCTCCTATATTCGATTCCTCTTGTTATAAAGGCCAACATGGCCATTCCGCTTTCTTCACTGCCTGCTGTACCTGCATGCTTACTTTCATAGACTGATGTACGAGGACCCCCAGACCCCCTACTTCCCCTTTTCCCAACTTCACGCCATTTAGATAGTAATCTGCCTTCCTCTTTTTGCTACCAAAGTTGGACAGTAACACACCTCACATTTATTATCCACATTAAACTTCAACTGCCCATGCATCTGCCACTCCCCCCAACTTGTCCAAGTCCCCTGCATTCTCATAGCATCCTCCTCACAGTTCACACTGCCACCTAGCTTGGTGTCATCTGCAAATTTGCTAATGTTACTTTGAATCCCTACATCCAAATCATTGATGTATATTGTAAATAGCTGCGGTTCCAGCACCGAGCCTTGCGGTACCCCACTAGTCACTGCCTGCCATTCTGAAACTGACCCGTTAATCCCTACACTTTGTTTCCTGTCTGCCAACCACTTCTCTATCCATGTCAGCACTCTACCCCCTATACCATGTGCCCTAATTTTGCCCACTAATCTCCTATGTGGGACCTTATCAAATGCATTCTGAAAGTCCAGGTACACTACATCCACTGGCTCTCCCTTGTCCATTTTCCTAGTTACATCCTCAAAAAACTCCAGAAGATTAGCCAAGCATGATTTCCACTTCGTAAATCCATGCTGACTCGGACCGATCCTGTTACTGCTATACAAATGTTCAGCTATCTCATCTTTTATAATTGACTCCAGCATCTTCCCCACCACCGATGTCAGGCTAACTGGTCTATAATTCCCTGTTTTCTCTCTCCCGCCTTTCTTAAAAGTGATTTGCCGGCCAAGTGCTTTTTACACGGAAGTCGGTGAGTGCCTGGAACGCGCTGCGGGAGTGGTGTTTAGAGACTTTTAGATGGACACATGGATATGCAGGGAATGGAGGGATATGCAGGCAAATGTGATGGTCTATGCATCATGTTCAGCACAGATGTTGTGGGCCGAAGGGCCTGTTCTTGTGCTGTACTGTTCGATGTTCCAAAAGAGATTGATTTTCCCTGGAGTGAAAGAGGCTAAGTGGAGATGTGACAGTGGTTTACAAAATTAAAATTGGTCACAGTCTTTCTTCTGGTTCAAAAGCCAGAAGCCGTGCAGCCCCGAGATGGAGGGTATATTTTGATGGGCTCTTGGGGCCACTCCTGCCACTGCCTTCCTTCCGCTGCTACTCATTATTGCTTTAAGAACGTTGTAAAGGGAACCTGAGGTGCTGGCTCGAAGGGCCGAATGGCTTACTCCTGCACCTATTGTCTATTGTCTGTTGAGATGCAACTTTTCCACACAGAGTGTGGTGGGTATGTGGAACAATATGTTTCACGCAGAGGGCGTTGGGAAATAGAACAAACCACCAGAGGAGTTTGGTGACACGGGTGCCATTACAACATGTAAAAGTCATTGGCACGGGTTTTTCTCAAGAAAAGATTTGGATGAATGGGGCCAAGTGCAGGCAACTGGGACTAGCTCAGGAAGCCACCGCAGTTGCTCCGAAGCTTCTGTTTCTGTGCTGTCTAATTAGGTGACCCAGTGAATGGTCAGCATTGCATACCAGTGATCACAGCCATCACTAATTCGTGCTCACTCTTACAGGTTGCTGATCAATGTTATTGATTATTGAGCACCTTAGATAACCTATCTCACTGTCCACCATGCACCACGTTTGGTGTCATCTGCAAATTTATGAATCCCGCCACTTACAGTACAGTCTCATTGAATGATGAATGCAGATGATGAACAACAGTGGATCCAACACCAATCCCTGTGGTACACGACCATCGCACTCTCCAATCTAAACACAACCCTCTGCCACTCACTTCACTCGTTCCACCAAAAATATTTTGAATCAAATCTGTTCACTTATGCAGATTCCGTGCTTTCTGACATTCTGGACCAACCTACCATGTGGGACTTTGTCAAAGGCCTTGTTGAAGCCAATACAGAAAACATGCACCACCCTGCCCTGTCAGTCTTCTGTCCTCTCCTCAAAAGACCCAAGCAAGTTCTGAGAGTTGATTTCCTGCATACACACACATGCAACTGTCACCAATCAGTCCTTGCCTTTGTAAATGCTGCCAACCCTGCCTCGGACAATCCCTGCCTGTGGACCAGCCCGTTGTTGCTGCTCGTCTAAAATCAAGGCTCAATATTAACCATTCTTCAGTCTCCTGGTACCTCACCATGGCTAACAAAGTTACTAAATTGTCTGCCAAGACCCAAGCAATTTCCTACCTTATTCCCTGCAATGATCCACATACTTCCTGTCACATCCTGAGGATTTAGCCACAGTTATCACCTTCAGGACAGCCACATATTGTCAACATGGACAGCACTGTTGCTCCCTAGTTTGCATGTCCTTCTCCCTGCACAGTGCACTGCCCCTACCTCACCTCTCTGATCCCTCCCCCTCCTCCAATCCCTGCCCCCCTCCCCTACCTGTACCCCTACCTGCCCCCTCCCTTACCTGCCCCCTCCCCTACTTGCCCCCCCCCCCACCTGCTCCCTCCACCCCTGCCCTCTTCTCTACCTGCCCACCCACCTGCCTACCCCCACCTGCCCCCTCCCCTACCAGGTAGATGCACAGAGTCTCTTGCCCAGAGTAGGGGAATCGAGGACCAGAGGACAAAGGTTCAAGGTGAAGGGGAAAATATTTAATATTAATCTGAGGGGTAACTTTTTCACACAAAGGGTGTATGGAACAAGCTGCCAGATGAGATAGTTGAGGCAGTGACTATCCCAACGTTCAAGAAACAGTTAGATAGGTACAAGAATAGGACAGGTCTGGAGGGATATAGACCAAGCACAGGCAGGTGGGACTAGTGTAGCTGGGACATGTTGGCTGGTGTGGGCGAGTTGGGCCGGAGAGCCTGTTTCCACACTGTATCGCTCGTGTAGCTGGGACATGTTGGCTGGTGTGGGCGAGTTGGGCCGGAGAGCCTGTTTCCACACTGTATCGCTCTCTGACTTGGCTGGAAACCGTTCGCCCACCCATGCTCTGAGCTACACCTTTATCTCCCTCTCACCCTTTGCCAGTTAGTAGCGGCTGGGTGATTAACCCAGTGATTATTACCATTGTGGACTGGCTGCTGCTGTTGCGTGTGAGGCATCGACAAACTCTTCTCTCTGCAGACTGATTGTTATCGGCTTTGTTTGTGCAGAGCAGTAAAGGTTATCACCTCCATCTGTCAGAGTTTGTACAAGATGAGTACTGAGGTCAGATGTGTCTCAGAAAGCACCTGTTCTCTAGACGCAAGAAGGTACAGATTCCCATCGCACAAACCACATATTGTTGCTGCAGGCAGCAGCTGAACCAAGAGGGTTAAAGAGAACTGAGCTCCCATCAGCCAGCATGCCGAACACCTTCTCCACAGCCAACAATGGACCATTGTGGGCTCCACCTTTCCTTCATCATCTTTAGGATTTGATTTGTTCTTTTGGAAAATCGAAGAACATAGAAAAATAGGTGCAGGAGGAGGCCATTCGGCCCTTTGAGCCAGCACCGCCATTCATTGTGATCATGGTTGATCGTCCGCTATCAATAACCCGTGCATGCCTTATCCCCATATCCCTTGACTCCACTAGCCCCTAGAGTATCCAACTCTCTCTTAAATCCATCCAGTGATTTGGCCTCTACTGTCCTCTGTGGCAGGGAATTCCACAAATTCACAACTCTCTGGGTGAAAAAGTTATTTCTCACCTCAGTCTTAAATGGCCTCCCCTTTATTCTAAGACTGTGGCCCCTGGTTCTGGACTCGCCCAACATTGGGAACATTTTTCCTGCATCTAGTTTGTCCAGTCCGTTTATAATTTTATATGTTTCTATAAAATTCCCTTCATCATTCTAAACTCCATTGAATACAAGCCTAGTCTTTTCAATCTTTCCTCATATGACAGTCCCGCCATCCCAGGGATCAATCTCGTGAACCTAGGCTACACTGCCTCAATCACAAGGATGACCTTCCTCAAATTAGGAGACCAAAACTGTACACAATACTCCAGATGTGGTCTCACTAGAGCCCTATACAACTAGAGCCCTCTCTACTCCTGCACTGAAATCCTCTTGTTCTGAAGGTCAACATTCCATTAGCTTTCTTCACTGCCTGCTGTACCTGCACGCCAACTTTCAGTGACTGGGTTACAAGGACACCCAGGTCTCGCTGTAACCTCCCCTTTACCTAACCTAACCCCATTGAGGTAATAATCTCCCCCCTTGTTTTTCCCACCAAAGTGGATAACCTCACATTTATCTATATTATACTGCATCTGCCACGCATCTGCCCACTCACTCAACCTGTCCAGGTCACCCTGCAACCTCCTAACATCCTCTTCACAGTTCACACTGCCACCCAGCTTTGTGTCATCTGCAAACTTGCTAATGTTGCTCCTAATTCTCTTTTTCAAAGCATTAGTAAACAATTGCGGCCCCAACACCAAGCCTTGCGGCACTCCACTCGCCACTGCTTGCCATTCTGAAAAGGACCCGTTCACACCTACTCTTTGCTTCCTGTCTGCCAACCAATTTTCTAACCATCTCAACACCATGTGCTCTAATTTTAGTCACCAGTCTCCCGTGTGGGACCTTATCAAAGGCTTTCTGAAAGTCTAGATACACTACATCCACTGGCACCCCTTCATCCATTTTGCTCGTCACATCCTTTTCACCTCTCATTAATTTATTCTTTGTACCTCTTCATACCTCTAGTTTCCCTCCCCCGACTCTCAGTCTGAACAAGGGTCTCGACCTGAAACGTCACCTATTCCTTCTCTCCAGAGACGCTGCCTGACCCGCTGAGTTACTCCAGCCTTTTGTGTCTACCTTTGCCAAACACTGGGCCTGATGTCTCCAGGTTAAGCCGGAAAAATCCGGAAACATATTTGAAGGGGAAAAGATTGAATAGGAATCTGAAGGGTAACTTTTTCACACAAAGGGTGGTGGATGTAAGGAACAAGCTGCCAGAGGAGGTAATTGAGGCAGGAACTATCCCAACGTTTAAGAAACAGTTAGGCAGGTACATGGATAGGACAGGTTTGGAGGGATATGGACCAAGGGCAGGCAGGTGGGACTAGTGTGGCTGGGACATTGTTGGCCGATGTGGGCAAGTTGGGCAGAAGGGCCTGTTTCCACACGGTATCACTCTATGACTATTGATGTTGGCCGCTGGCTCCATAAGCAGGGTACCAGGAGACACCTCTGCATTCCCGCTCACTTCTGCACTCAGATGGCAGCTAGAATCAGCCCTGGTGCCTCTGCACCAGGTGTGGCCCCACTGACTATGTCATGTATGGCCAAGGCATGACACACGTGGTGGGAATGTTGGAGGCGTCAGCACCGGGCCCTGCTGGTCACTGAAATCACTGCCGATCATACAGGCCATTCCCACACAGGCCATTCCCACACAGGCCATTCCCACACAGGCCATTCCCACACAGGCCATTCCCACACAGGCCATTCCCACACAGGCCATTCCCACACAGGCCATTCACAGTTGGATTCACATCAGCCCTAGTGTGGAATGGTGAGTGCGAGTGTACAGTGTGGGTGTGCAGTGTGCAGTGTGCACATGCAGTGTGAGTGTGCAGTGTGAGAGTGCAGTGTGAGTGTGCAGTGTGAATGTGCAATGTGCAGTGTGAGTGTGCAGTGTGAGAGTGCAGTGTGAGAGTGCAGTGTGAGAGTGCTGTGAGTGTGCTGTGTGCAGTGTGCAGTGTGAGTGTGCAGTGAGTGTGCAGTGTGAGTGTGCAGTGTGAGTGTGCAGTGAGAGTGTGCAGTGTGAGTGTGCAGTGTGTGTGCAGTGTGAATGTGCAATGTGCAGTGTGTGTGCAGTGTGAGAGTGCAGTGTGAGTGTGAGTGTGCAGTGTGAGTGTGCAGTGTGAGTGTGCAGTGTGAGTGTGAGTGTGCAGTGTGAGTGTGCAGTGTGAGTATGCAGTGTGTGTGAGTGTGCAGTGTGAGTGTGAGTGTGCAATGTGCAGTGTGTGAGTGTGCAGTGTGAGTGTGCAGTGTGCAGTGTGAGTGTGCAGTGTGAGTGTGCCATGTGAGTGTGCAGTGTGAGTGTGCAATGTGCAGTGTGGGTGTGCAGTGTAAGTGTGGGTGTGAGTGTGCAGTGTGAGTGTGCAGTGTGAGTGTGCAGTGTGAGTGTGAGTGTGCAGTGTGAGTGTGAGTGTGCAGTGTGCAGTGTGAGTGTGCTTGTGAGTGTGCAGTGTGAGTGTGCAGTGTGCAGTGTGAGTGTGAGGTGTGAGTGTTGTGAGTGTGCAAGTGTGCAGTGTGAGTGTGCAGTGTGAGTGTGCAGTGTGGTGTGTGTGTGCAGTGTGAGTGTGCAGTGTGCTGTGCAGTGTGAGTGTGCAGTGTGAGTGTGCCATGTGAGTGTGCAGTGTGAGTGTGTGTGAGTGTGCAGTGTGCAGTGTGCAGTGTGTGGTGTGAAAGTGTGGTGTGTGCAGTGTGATGTGCAGTGTGTGTGCAGTGTGTGCAGTGTGTGCGTGTGCAGTGTGAGTGTGCAGTGTGAGTGTGAGTGTGGGTGTGCAGTGTGTGTGAGTGTGCAGTTGTGTGTGCAGTGTGAGTGAGTGTGCAGTGTGAGTGTGCCAGTGTGCAGTGTGCAGTGTGAGTGTGCAGTGTGAATGTGCAGTGTGAGTGTGCAGTGTGAGTGTGCAATGTGCAGTGTGAGTGTGCAGTGTGCCGTGTGAGTGTGCAGTGTGAGTGTGCCATGTGAGTGTGCAGTGTGAGCGTGCAATGTGCAGTGTGGGTGTGCAGTGTAAGTGTGGGTGTGAGTGTGCAGTGTGAGTGTGCAGTGTGAGTGTGAGTGTGCAGTGTAAGTGTGGGTGTGAGTATGCAGTGTGAGTGTGAGTGTGCAGTGTGAGTGTGAGTGTGCAATGTGCAGTGTGAGTGTGAGTGTGCAGTGTGAGTGTGCAGTGTGCAGTGTGCAGTGTGAGTGTGCAGTGTGAGTGTGCAGTGTGAGTGTGCAATGTGCAGTGTGGGTGTGCAGTGTAAGTGTGGGTGTGAGTGTGCAGTGTGATTGTGCAGTGTGTGTGTGCAGTGTGCGTGTGCAGTGTGATGTGCAGTGTGCAGGGGAGGTGTGCCAGAAATCGGCGGTGGGTGTGTGCAGAGTGCAGTGTGAGAGTGTTGTGTGAGTCTGTGTGCAGTGTGCAGTGTGAGTGTGCAGGTGGTGTGCAGTGTGAATGTGCAGTGTGAGTGTGCAGTGTGCAGTGTGAGTGTGCAGTGTGCCGTGTGAGTGTGCAGTGTGAGTGTGCCATGTGAGTGTGCAGTGTGAGCGTGCAATGTGCAGTGTGGGTGTGCAGTGTAAGTGTGGGTGTGAGTGTGCAGTGTGTGTGTGCAGTGTGAGTGTGCAGTGTGGGTGTGCAGTGTGAGTGTGCAGGGGAGGTGTGCCAGTAAAATCGGCGGTGGGTGTGTGCAGTGTGAGTGTGATTGTGCAGGGGTGGGTGCGAAGGTGAGTGTGCAGTGTGAGTGTGCAGGGGGTGTGAGTGAGCGCTGTAGTGGGTGAGTGTGCAGGGGGTGATTGTGCAGGGCGAGTGTGAGTGTGCAGGGTAGTGTGTCAGTGAGCGCGGCGGTGGGTGTGTCTAGCCGCCGGAGTGGGAAGTTCAGGGGCCGTTCAGCAGAAGCTGCAGACTTTGCGGAGTGTGAGCAGGCTGCGGCTGACACGCTGTGACTACGGATCAGTAGCCGGGGTGAGAGGGCGTGGACACCGGGAGTTGTGCGGGTGGGAGACGGGGCCGGGGGCGACAACTGGGTCAGTAACCGGTGCCTGCGACCGACTCAGGGCGCTGCGGGGCGGGTGTGGGAGAGAGGGGCAGGGGGTGGGGAGAGAAGAGAGAGATGGGGGGGGGGGGGGGGGGGGTGGGGGTGGGGGGGGGAGAGGGAGGTCGTGAAGAGCATATCCGCCATAGCGATACACAGCACGGGCACAGGCCATTCTGCCCAACGTGTCCATACTGACCCAAATGCCGCATCTAAACTAATTCCGTTTCCCCAGTTTGGCCCATAAACCCATTTTAAATGTTGTTATAGGACCTGCCTCAACGACCCCCTCTGACCTCCACCGCCATCATAATGAAAACATTACCCTTCGAGTTCCAATTAAATATTTCCCCTCTCACCTTAAACCCATGTCCTCTGGTTCTTCATTCCCCAACTCTGGGTAAAAGACACTGCGCATCCCCCCGGTCTATTCCCCTCATTGTTTTATACACTATATGATTATTTCTTAGTCTTTTGCAACTCAGATTGCAACTCCTTTTCCAGACCTTAGTAACGTGAATTTGTTCCAAGGTACACAAAATGCTGGAGAAACTCAGCGGGTGCAGCAGCAGCTATGGAGCGAAGGAGATAGGCGACCCTTGAAGGGTTTCGGCCCGAAACGTCGCTTATCTCCTTCGCTCCATAGATGCTGCTGCACCCGCTGAGTTTCTCCAGCATTTTGTGTACCCTCGATTTTCCAGCACCTGCAGTTCCTTCTTTAACAACTGTGAATGTGTTCCAATCTGTCACTATTAATTTCCCTTAATCCCTCTGCTGGCGCCTGTTGGTCCCTGCGTGTTAGTGGTGATCTCTGCTGGATTCCATGCAGCAGTGCCCGTCCCTGTTCATCTCTGCTGGCCGCTGACGGTGCGTACGTGTCGGTGATGTTCCCTTCTGGGCAGAGAGGGCAGTGGCGGCCAAATCACTGGATGGATTTAAGAGAGAGTTGGATAGAGCTCTAGGGGCTAGTGGAGTCAAGGGATACGGGGAGAAGGCAGGCACGGGTTATTGATAGGGGGCGATCAGCCATGATCATATTGTAATGCGGTGCAGGCTCGAAGGGCCGAATGGCCTCCACATGCACATATTTTCTATGTTTCTATATGTTTCTGTGTGGTCTCTGTGGGGCAGTGCTGGTCACTGTGGGGCAGTGCTGATCTCTGCTGGTCTCTATGAGGCAGGGCTGGTCTGTAGGGCAGGGCTGGTCTCTGTGGGGCAGGGCTGCTCTCTGCTGTTCTATATGAGGCAGTGCTGGCCTCTGTGGGGCAGGGCTGGTCTCTGTGGGACACATAGAAACATAGAAACATAGAAATTAGGTGCAGGAGTAGGCCATTCAGCCCTTCGAGCCTGCACCGCCATTCAATATGATCATGGCTGATCATCCAACTCAGTATCCCATACCTGCCTTCTCTCCATACCCCCTGATCCCCTTAGCCACAAGGGCCACATCCAACTCACTCTTAAATATAGCCAATGAACTGGCCTCAACTACCCTCTGTGGCAGAGAGTTCCAGAGACTCACCACCTCACCACTATTTCTCTGTGTGAAAAAGGTCTTTCTCATCTCGGTCTTAAAGGATTTCCCCCTTATCCTTAAGCTGTGACCCCTTGTCCTGGACTTCCCCAACATCGGGAACAATCTTCCTGCATCTAGCCTGTCCAACCCCTTAAGACACGGCTGGTCTCTGCTGGTATCTGTGGGGCAGGGCTGGTCTGTAGGGCAGGGCTGGTCTCTGTGGGGCAGTGCTGGTCTCTGTGGGGCAGGGCTGGTCTCTGTGGGGCAGGGCTGGTCTCTGTGGGGCAGGGCTGGTCTCTGTGGGGCAGGGCTGGTCTGTAGGGCAGGGCTGGTCTTTGTGGGGCAGTGCTGATCTCTGTGGGGCAGTGCTGGTCTCTGTGGGGCAGGGCTGGTCTCTGTGGGGCAGGGCTGGTCTCTGCTGGTGTCTGTGGGGCAGGGCTGGTCTCTGCTGGTCTCTGGGCTGGCCTCTGTGGGGCAGGGCTGGCATCTGCTGGTCTCTGTGGTCTGCAGGGATATGTCTCTGTGGGGGCTGGTCTCTGCTGGTGGGGCAGGGCTGGTTTCTGTGGGGCATCGGTCTCTGTAGGCTGGTTTCTGGGCAGGGGTGGGCATAAGGCTTGTCTCTGTCTGGCCTCTGGTCTTGTGGGGCAGTTTCTGCTGGTCTCTGTGGGGCAGGGCTGGTCTCTGCTGTCTCTGTGGGGCAGCCCCTGCTGGTCTCTGTGGGCAGGGCTGGTCTGTCTGTGCAGGGCTGGTCTCTGCTGGTCTCTGTGGGCAGGGCTGGGCTGGTCTCTGCTGGTCTCAGAGGCAGTCCTCTGCTGGTCTCTGTGGGGCAGGGCTGGTCTCTGCTGGGCAGGTCTCTGTGGTCTCTGTGGGGCAAGGGGTCTCGGCTGGTCTCTGTGGGGCAGGGCTGGTCTCTGCTTGGTCCTCTAGTGGGCAGGGCTGGTCTCTGTCTGCTGGTCTCTGTGGGGCATGGGCTGGTATTCCTGTGGGGCAAGGCTGGTTCTCTGCTGGTCTCTGTGGGGCAGGTCTAGGGCTGGTCTCTGTGGGGGGGGCAGGGCTTGGTCTCTGCTGGGTGGGGCACTCTGTGGGGCAGGGCTGGTTTCTGTGGTGGGCAGGCTGGTCTGTGGGAGGGCAGGGCTCCTCTGCTGGTCTCTGTGGGGCAGGGCTGGTCTCTGTGGGCAGGCTGTCCTGTGCTGGTCTCTGGGGCAGGCTGGTCTCTGGTGCAGGGCTGTCCTCTGGTCTCGGGCTCGTCTCTGTGGCAGCTGGTACCCTGTGCTGGTCTCTGTGGGGCAGGGCTGGTCTCTGTGGGGCAGGGCTGGTCTCTGTGGGGCAGGTCTCTGCTGGTCCTCTGTGGGGGCAGGGCAGGGCTGGTCTCTGTGTGGGCAAACGGGCTGTCTCTGGTCTCTGTGGGCAAGCTGGTCTCTGGGGCAGGGCTGGTCTCTGTGGGGCAGGGCTGGTCTGTGGGGCAAGCTGTCCTCTGTGTCTCTGTGGGCAGGCTGGTCCCTCTGCTGGTCTGGGCAGGGCTGGGTCTCTGGGGACAGGGCTGTCTCTGCTGGTCTCTGGCAGGGTCTCTGTGTCTCTGGGCAGGTTGCCTGGTCTCTGGGGCAGGGCTGCTGTAGGGTCTCTGCTGGTCTGTCTGTGCTGCCGTCGGTGGGGCAGGGTTGGCCTCTGGGGGCACGGGCTGGTCTCTGTGGGGCAGGGCTGGGCTGGTCCTCTGCTGGTCTCTGTGGGGCAGGGGCTGGTGCTGGTCTCTGTGGGCAAGGCTGGGCTGGTCTCTGCTGGTCTCTGTGGGGCAGGGCTGGCCTCTCTGGGGCTGGTCTCTGTGGGGCAGGGCTGGCCTCTGCTGGTCTCTGTGGGGCAGGGCCGGCCTCTGCTGGTCTCTGTGGGGCAGGGCTGGTCTCTGCTGGTCTCTGTGGGGCAGGGCTGGTCTCTGTGGGGCAGGGCTGGTCTCTGCTGGTCTCTGTGGGGCAGGGCTGGCCTCTGCTGGTCTGCGGTTTGGTCTGTGGGGCAGGGCTGGTCTCTGTACTCTGCTGCTGGTCTCTGTGGGGCAGGGCTGTCTCTGGGTCTCGGTCCTCTGCTGGTCTCTGTGGGGCAGCTGGGCTGGCTGGCCTCTGCTGGTGTCTGTGGGGCAGGCTGGGCTGGTGTCTGGGCAGGGCCGGCGGCTGGTCCTGTGGGGCAGGGCTGGTCTCTGTGGGGCAGGGCTGGCCTCTGCTGGTCTCTGTGGGGCAGGGCTGGCCTCTGCTGGTCTCTGTGGGGCAGGGCTGGTCTCTGCTGGTCTCTGTGGGGCAGGGCTGGTCTCTGTGGGGCAGGGCTGGTCTCTGTGGGGCAGGTCTCTGCTGGTCTCTGTGGGGCAGTGCCGAGTCCGCTGAGCTGCAGCTGATGTTGGTTGCTTGTGATTTTACAGATGGCGACCACAGATGTACCGCAGGAGTTCAGCACCAACACGGACGATTACTCGGACTTCCCGCTGCCGTGTGACAAGGGCGAGGTGCAGCTGGTGGTGGGTTTGCTGCAGCCGAGCGTCTACTCGCTGGTCTTCACTCTGGGCGTGCTGGGGAACGGGCTGGTGCTGGTGACATACGCGCAACACCAGCGCTTGTTAGTCACTGACATCTACCTGCTCAATCTGGCCGTTGCCGACCTGCTGTTTCTGTCCACGCTGCCCTTCCTCGCCGCCGCCTCGCAGCACGGCTGGGTCTTCGGGCCGGTGCTGTGTGCGCTGGTCCACACTGTGTACAAGGTGAACCTGTACAGCGGCTTCCTGCTCCTCATGTGCGTCAGCATCGACCGCTACTTCTCCATCGTGTGGGCCCGGGCGACGCGGAGGCTGCGCTCCCGCCAGCTGCGCCTCTGCCGCCGCATCTGCCTGGCTGTGTGGGTCAGCTCGCTGCTGCTCAGCGTCCCGCACCTCCTCTACAGCCGGGTGGAGCAGCACCCCGCCCGCCTCTGCCTCCTCGCCCACACCGCCGGCCTCAACGGCTGGATGCGGGCGGCCACTCCGGCCGTCCAGATGTTGCTGGGTTTCCTGCTGCCCCTTCTGGTCATGACCTTCTGCTACGCGGTGATCGTCCGCACCCTGCTGCAGGTGCGCGGCTCGGAGAAGCACCGGACGGTCCGCATGGTTCTGCTGGTCGTGCTGGCCTTCGTCGTGTGTCAAACGCCCTACAACATCGTGCTGCTGCTGGGCACGGTGCGCGGCGGCGCGGAGTTGCCGTGTGAGCAGAGCAAGCGGCGAGACCTGGCGCTGCAGCTGACCGGCAGCTTGGCCTACACACGCTGTTGTCTCAACCCGCTCTTCTACGCCTTCGTGGGCGCCAAGTTCCGCCGCAACTTGCGCCGGTGCCTGGGTCGCTGGCGCCGGAGAGCGGGGCCGAACAGCCTCAGTTCCAGCCGCGCCTGCAACGTCCACACCGATATCAGCAGCACCGTGGCCCGGGGTTAGAGGGGGGAGAGGCACGACACCCGGGGTCGGGAGCGAGATCCCGGTCGGCCTGTCCCGGTGAAACTCCGTAACATTCTCCTAAAGCTTGTTTGCCCCCTTTCTATCCCCCTGCCCCCATTCCCGTGGTACCCCTCCCCCCCGCCCCTCTTGATTAAGCCCACCCATCTGTAACCCAATCCCCCCTACCCCACCCCCAGTCATGTTTCTATAATGACAATTATAGAAACACTCCCTGACACAAAATGCTGGAGTAACTCAGCGGGACAGGCAGCATCTCTGGAGAGAAGGAATGGGTGACGTTTCAGGTCGAGATCCTTCCTCAGACTGCCTGTCCCACTGGGTTACTCCAGCTTTTTGTGTCCACCTTCGGTTTAAACCAGCACCTGGTCATGAATCCAGGTGTGGCCCTGGCCCATACACACGGCTCCAGGTGTGGCAGCTCGAGGTCGTGGCAATTGTTTAAAAAAATGTTCCTGTATTTTAACCTTTTGGTAATAAAGTTCAGCGTTGCATCAGCCTCCCGCTCCACCCTCACCTGCACGTGTCTGCGCCGAGACATACACCTACATCTCCACCGGGAGGTTTGCCGATGCTAGCGTGATTTAAATTGAGGACGAGTGGCCAGAGGGGAGGGGAGGGGAGGGGATGGGAGGGGAGGGAGGGGAGGGGAGGGGAGGGGAGGGGAGGGGAGGGGATGGGAGGGGAGGGGGGGGGAGGGGAGGGGAGGGAGGGGAGGGGAGGTGACTGGGTCTCGCCTGCAGCAGCAGAGAGGTCGTGAGACGTGGTCGGCGGCTGTGCAGCTCTCTACTGCTACTTCCACGTTTAGGCGTTAAAGAGACAGACAGATGTGTGAACTAAGGAAGGAGCCAGAGCGAACAGGGGAGGAGGTTCACACGAGGTCTTTCTGTTTCCACGGGGGGGGGTTAACTAACATCACAAGGTGCTTTGTGAGGGACTGTTAAGCGGCTGCGAGGTCCATCAGCAAATGTCCACTTTCTCGCTGAAACAATGGTCAGGGAATATCTCACGCCAACGAGATCTGACAGTCGCGACCGCTGGCCGTGGAATAGCCGACGGAATGTGTGGGAAGGAAGTGCGGATGCTGGTTACTGACAATTAGAGAATTCAATGTCCATACGATGCGATAGAACTTGTTATAGGATGAAATGTACCCAAGTGGCCTCATCCCGGTGGATCAGGCACCGGGGGGGGGGGGGGGCGGGGGTGGGGGGCTGCACGGTAACCCTCGTACCACCCCCCCCCCCACCCCACCCCACCCCCAGTACACGAGTAGACGGGGCTTCTCTGCGCCGTGGTCCGGACCGGATTCTCGGGGATCCCGGCTGGTTTCCGGAGAGATGCCGCTGTCAGCCACGTGATGTGGCCATTAGGATCTGGAGCCGTAGGGCCGAGTGGCCTGGGGGGGGGGGGGGGGGGGGAGGAGGCTGAGACCTGTTGACATGTCTCCCGTTCCCCAGTACGTCCAGGCATCACGTCAGCCCTCTCATCACCAGCAACACCTCACCTTCCTCTGGCTTAAACTCCACCAGCCATCCCTTAGCCCACCTGCCCAACTGATCAACGTTGCTTTCATCTGCAAACATGCTAATCATGCCTTGTACATCCTTATCCAAATATAAACCACAAACAGCAATAGGCACCAATACATAGAAAAATAGGTGCAGGAGTTGGCCATTCGGCCCTTCGAGCCAGCACCGCCATCATGGTTCATCATCTAAAATCAGTACCTTGTTCCTGCTTTTCCCCCCATATCCCTTGATTCCGTTAGCCCTAAGAGCTAAATCTAACTCTCTCTTGAAAACACCGAGTGAATGGGCCTCCACTGTCTTGTGTGGCAGAGAATTCCACAGATTCACAACGCTCTGGGTGAAGAGGTTTTTTCTTCATCACAGTCCTACATGGCCGACCCCTTGAAAACATCTGAAACACCTGAGGCATGTCGCTAGTCACGGGCCTCCAATCTGAAATACAACCTTCCACCATCACCCACGACTTCCTTCCATGAAGTCAGTTCTTTATCCAGTCGGCAGCTCTCGCTGGACCCCGCAGCCTGCCATGCACAACTTTATCAAAGGCCTAACTGGAGTCCACGGAGACAGCGTGAGCCTTGCCCTGGTCACGCTGCCAGTGAGCAGCGGTGCGAGCGCAGAAGATGCATCGACGCTCCCGTCCTCATCTTCCTCTCAGGTTGATGGGAATGAGAGCGAACTGCACCCTCTTCTGGTCACAGGTAGGACGGACACAGTCAGAGCGCCAAGCGATTTAGAGTTTGTTAGCAGAGATCAGCTGAAGAAAATCTGCACCTTGGTTCCTCAGAAAACACAACTTTTTTTATTTTTTTTATGAGGAGAGGTTTATCTGGTCCTCAGTTCTGACCGGCAGGTCCTTAATTGAGCACGCGACCCACCCCCCCCCCCCCCCCCCCAACAAGCGGAGATTCTCCTTGCACCCACCACTCCCCTCGCCCCCCTCCCGGCTCCCCCCTTGGCCTCACCAACTCCCCCACCCTCCCCCTTGCCCCCACCCCACCCTACCCCCCTCCCCCTTGCCCCCATCCCACCCACCCCCCCCGATCCCCCTACCCCCTCCCTATTCCCCTCCCCTTTTTGCCCCCCACCCCCCTCCCCCACTTGATAAATTATATAGTGTTGCCCCCCCCCCCCCTGCCTCCCACTTCCCGGCTCACCCCTTGGCCTCACCAAACGCCTCCGCACCCTCCCTCCCCCTTGCCCCCCCCACCCTACACCCCCCTCACCCCTCCCCTTTGGCCATTCATTCCACCCCCACACCGACTCCTGGGGGGGGGCCCCCGTACAACCCCCCTTGGCCTCATCTCACCCCCACAACCACCAAACTCCATGCCCCCTCCCCCTTGTTCCCCCCCCCCGGCTCCCCCTTGGCCTCACTCACCCCTCCACCACCAAACTCCATGCCCCCTCCCCCGGGAACCCACCCACTGGCTTGGTGAAGACCAGGACCCGGAGCCGCTAAACCTGACAATGTCATTGTAAGTATCAACACACCTGTTCTTATATTTGAACAGAGCATAAAGATGTGATGGATGCTGAGTGTGGGAGAAGCGACTGAGTGTGTGTGAGCCTGGCCGCTGTTCCTACACCACGAGCACCGTGCAGGAACAAACGCTTTTCACTGTA
This sequence comes from Okamejei kenojei, assembly GCA_035221665.1. Lineage (NCBI taxonomy): Eukaryota > Metazoa > Chordata > Chondrichthyes > Rajiformes > Rajidae > Okamejei > Okamejei kenojei. The sequence continues at coordinate 14,994,643 of CM069161.1, forward strand.
CCTCGCTGCATGTGACCACAAACTACACCGATGATCACTTTGTTTACTCTCCCATCTAAACTTGGAGCCATTCACCTCTGGCCCCTGAGGGACAATACCTACTGGGTTGAGCGTTTAACTGGTCACCGAAAGTTGTTGTAAATCTGTTGGTGAGTGGGAGAATCTGTGGGGGACATAATATGAATGTGGGCAGATTAAATAAATTGAATTATTGTAGGTTCAGTATAAATGAGTGGTAATGGTCGGCATGAACTGGGTGGGCCGAAGGGCCTTCTCCGCGCTGTATATTTCCATCTACCTATGAGGGGCTTTCGCTTCTTCCTGGACCAATAGACAATAGGTGCAGGAGTAGGCCATTCGGCCCTTCGGACCAGCACCGCCATTCACTGTGATCACGATTGATAATTAACAATCAGTGCCCCGTTCCTGCCTTCCCCCCGAGCCCCAACATCACCCGTGTGGAACACGGTCGCGACCCATTCCTTCTCTCCACAGATGCTGCCTGACCCGCTGAGTTCCTCCGGCACTCCGTGTCCATCTGACACCGGGTAGACCTGCACCAGCCACCGAAGCAAAACATTCACCACAGCTGTCAGCACTGGCCAAGCGCCAGTGCCACCTCCTCAACTGGCCCAGCGGACCCCCCCCGGCCCAGCCAGCCCAATCCCACTGGCCCAGTGCTCCTCCCCACTGGCCACATGATGCCAGCAGCCGGGCGGTTCCCTGTGCTCTGGGCCGGCCCTGTGACGCAGTGGGTGCCCGGGGGGAATAGTCTCCTCTCCTCTCTCCTCCCCTTCGCCCACTATCTCTCTCTCTCTCTCTCTCTCCACTTTCTCTCTCTCATCTAACTCCCTCCCTCCCTCTCTGTGTCCCTTCCTCCCTCCCTCCTCTCTCTCTCCCTCCCTCTCTCCCTTCCCCCCCCCCTCCTCTCTCCCTCTCTCCCCCTCGCCACAGGAAGCGCAGTAACAGTGAGGGACCGGGCACCACAACAGGCCGCTGCTGCCACGGCCACTGAGGGCGTTTGCGGTGAGGCGGGAGCGGGAGAAGGCGGCCGAGGGCCGGGCCCAGGTCCCGATGTCTCTGCCCGCGATGTGCTGCCTCCTGTGCTGCCGGCGGGGCTTCCGTTTGCTGGGCCGGGACGACGGGGACGCTGATAAAGGCGAGGAGTTGCTGGAAGTCCAGAGCGAGCAGGTCAGGGCGGTGAGTGTTGGGAGGGAGGGAGGGGGAGAGGGGGGATTGGGAACGTGGCAGGTGGAGGTGGGGGGTGGCTGCAGCTACATTGACCTTTCACTCCTCCACATGGCCAGCCAGTCGGCGGCTGTTGTGACAACAATCCCCCTCTTTCTCCTGTCGCCGTTACTGCCCCCGCTCCTTCCCGGACCCCGGCAGCGTTTCCGAGGGAACTGCAGGTGCTGGTTTACACTACAGGACACAAAGTGCTGGAGTAACTCAGCTGGCAGGTAGAATCTCTGGAGAACATGGATAGCTAACGTTTCAGGTCAAGACCCTTCTCCAGACTGATTCAGTGGTTTGTTTGTAGACAAAGGGACATCCTCAAAGTGGGATACATCCATGTTCTCCACAGATCCTACTTCAATAGACAATAGGTGCAGGAGTAGGCCTTTCGAGCCAGCACCGCCATTCAATGTGATCATGGCTGATCATCCCCAATCAGTACCTCGTTCCTGCCTTCTCCCCATATCCCCTGACTCCGCTATCTTTAAGAGCCCTATCTAGCTCTCTCTTGAAAGTATCCAGAGAACGCCTCCACCGCCCTCTGAGGCAGAGAATTCCACAGACTCACAACTCTCTGTGAGAAAAAGTGTTTCCTCATCCCCATTCTAATTGCCTTACCCCTTATTCTTAAACTGTGGCCCCTGGTTCTGGACTCCCCCAACATCGGGAACATGTTTCCTGCCTCCAGCGTGTCCAAACCATTAACAATCTTATATGTTTCAATAAGATCCCCTCTCATCCTTCTAAACCCCAGAGTGTACAAGCCCAGCTGCTTCATTCTTTCAGCATATGACAATCCCGCCATCCTGGGAATGAACCTTGTAAACCTACGCTGCACTCCCTCAGTAGCAAGAATCTCCTTCCTCAAATTAGGGGACCAAAACTGCACACAATACTCCTGGTGTGGTCTCACTAGGGTTCTGTACAACTGCAGAAGGACCTCTTTGCTCATATACTCGACTCCTCTTGTTATAAAGGCCAACATGCCATTCGCTTTCTTCACTGCCTGCTTTACCTGCATGCTTACTTTCATAGACTGATGTACAAGGACCCCCAGATCCTGCTGTATTTCCCCTTTTCCCAACTTAATGCCATTTAGATAGTAATCTGCCTTCCTGTTTTTGCTACCAAAGTGGATAACCTCACCTTTCTCCACATTAAATCTGCCATGCATCCGCCCACTCCCCAACCCGTCCAAGTCACCCTGCATTCTCATAGCATCCTCCTCACAGTTCACACTGCCACCCAGCTTTGTGACATTTGCAAATTTGCTAATGTTACTTTGAATCCCTTCAACCAAATCAGAGCAGAGGAATAGAGGTGTGCAGGTACGCAGTTCCTTAACTGGTGTCACAGGTAGCTAAGGTGGTCCTGGTGGCATTTGGTAGATTGGCCTTCATCAGTCAGGGTATCGAGTATAGAGGTTGTGAGGATATGTAATAGTCATAAAAGATGTCGGTGAGACCACACTTTAGTATGGTGGATGTGTCGACATGGATTTTACTAAGGCATTTAATAAATTTGCCCATGACAGACTGATCCAGAAGTTTACAGTGCATTCAGAAAGTATTCAGACCCCTTCACTTTTTCCACATTTTCGATACGTCACAGCCTTATTTTAAAATGGATTAAATTCATATTTTATCATCAATCTACACACAATATCCCAGAATGAAGAAGCGAAAACAGGTGTTTAGAAGTTTTTGCAAAGTAATTATAAAGAAATAACTGAAATATCACATTTACATAAGTATTCAGACCTTTTGCTGTGACACTCAAAATTGAGCTTAGGTTTATTCTGTTTCCATTGATTATCCTTGAGATGTTTCTACAATTTGATTGGAGTCCACCAGTGGTAAATTAAATTGATTGGACATGATTTGGAAAGGCGCACACCTGTCTATATAAGGTCCCACAGTTGACAGTGCATGTCACAGCAAACACCAAGCCATGAAGACAAAGGAATTGTCTGTAGACCTCCGAGACAGGATTGTGTTGAGACACAGATCTGGGGAAGGGTATAAAACAATGTCAGCAGCATTGCAGGTCCCGAAGAGCACAGTGGCCTCCGCCATTCTTAAATGGAAGAACTTTGGAACCACCAGGACTCTTCATAGAGCTGGCCGCCCGGATAAACTGAGCAATCTGGGGAGTAGGGACTTGGTCAGGCATTTATGGTAGAGTGGCCAGACGGAAGCCACTCCTCATTAAAAGGCACATGACAGCCCGCTTGGAGTTTGCCAAAAGGCACCTAAAGTACGCTCATACCATGAGAAACAAAATTCTCTGGGCTGATGAAACCAAGACCAAGCGCCACGTCTGGAGGAAACCAGGCACCGCTCATCACCTGGCCAATACCATACCTACGGTGACGCATGGTGGTGGCAACATCATGCTGTGGGGATGCTTTTCAGCAGCAGGAACTGGGAGACTAGTGAGGATCGAGGGAAAGATGAACGGAGCAAAGTACAGAGTGATCCTTGATGAAAACCTGCTCCAGAGCGTTCTGGACCTCAGACTGGGGCTGAGGTTCACCTTCCAACAGGACAATGACCCTAAACACACAGCCAAGATATCGCAGGAGTGGCTTCGTGACAAGTCTGTGAATGTCCTTGAGTGGCCCAACCAGTGCCCGGTCTATAACTCGATGAAACATCTCTGGAGGGACCTGAAAATTGCTGTGCATCGACGTTCCCCATCCAACCTGACAGAGCTTGAGAGGATCTGCAGAGAAGGATTGGGGAAATTACCCAAATACAGGTGTGCCAAGCTTGTAGCCTCACCCAAGAAGACATGAGGCTGTAATCGTTGCAAAAGGTGCCTCAACAAAGTACTGAGTAAAGCGTCTGAATACTTATGTCAATGTGATATTTCAGTTTTTTCTTTTTAATTTGCAAAAATGTCTAAATACCTATTTTCCCTTTTTTATTGTGGGGTATTGTGTGTAGATTGATGATTTAAAAAAAAGAATTTAATCCATTTTAGAATAAGGCTGTACCAAAATGTGGAAAAAGTGAAGGGGTCTGAATACTTTCTGAATGCACTGTATGTGTATGGGATTGACAGTGACTTGGTCGTATGGATACAGACTTGACTTCCTGATGGAAGTCAATATTCTGGCTGGAGGTCTGTGACCCATGGAGTTCCGCAGGGATCTGTGCTGGGACCTCTGCTGTTTATGATATATAAAAATTACTTGGATGTATTCATAGATGGGTTGATTAGTAAGTTTGCAGATGACGCCAAGATGTCAATGGGATATAGATCAGCTACAGAAATCGGTGGAGAAATGACAGGTGAACTTTAATCCTAACTATGTGTGAGGTGTCGCACTTTGGGAGGCCAAATGTAAGGGGGAAATGTACAATTAATGGCATGACTCTCAACAGCAGTAATGTACAGAGGGATCTTGGAGTCAAAGTCCATAACTCCCTGAAGGTGGCAACATAGATAGATGGAGTGGTAAAAAAGGCATGTGATATGCTTGCATTCATAGATCAGGGAATGTGTATAACAGAAAAAGTCATGGTCCACCTTTATAGGACTTTGGTTAGGCTGCATATGGAATATGACAGTACATGCAGTTGTGGTTGCCACATTACTAGAAGGATGTGGAAGCTTTGCCGAGGGTGTAGAGGTGGTTTACCAGCATGATGATGCCTGGTTTAGAAGGTATCAACTACAGCGAGAGGTTGGACAGACTTGGATTGTTTTCTCTGGAATGCTGGAGGTTGTGGAGAGACCTGACAGAAGTATATTAAATTATGAGAGGCATAGATATGGTAGACAGTCAGAACCTCTTTCTCAGGGTAGAATAATCATATACTAGAAGGCATAGCTTTAAGGTGAGCGGTGCAATGTTTAAGGGGAATGTACAGGGCAACATTTTTATCCAGAGGTTGGAGTGCCTGGCTTGTACAGCTAGGGGTAGACAATAGACAATCGGTGCAGGACTAGGCCAGTCAGCCCTTCGAGCCAGCACCGCATGTAGTAGTTGAGGCATAAATGATAGTGGTGTTTAAGCTTTTGTTTAGACATGAATATGTGGGAATGGAGGGACCTGGATGGTCACCGCATCATATGCGACACAGACATTGTGGGCTGAAGGGCCTGTTCTTGTGTTGCACTGATCTATGTTCTAACTCCACTGGTTACAGACATCCAAGAACTCAAACTAGATCAGGGGCCCACAGTGACAATAAAAGGTCTACCATTTATGACCGAGTTTGGAGAAATGTCATCATCTCTGTCCGTGTGGATATCAACCACACATTTACATTTTTACTTTAAGTTTAGGATTATTGCAGTCACGTGTACCGGGATGCAGTGAAGGGCTTTTTGCATCAGACCAGATAATATTATACATAACTACTATTGTCACACTCACCTGTAATAGCTAGATCAAGGGGAAGATACAGAATGCAGAGTATGGTTACTTTCTACCTCCCTACCCCCTGTCCCCAGATTCCACAACTCGCACACACTGGGGGCAGATTCCAGGTGGACCAGCTAACCTACAGCCTGCATATTGTTGGCATGTGGGGGAAACCCACGGTGTCTGACCACACCTGACCTCAGGATTGAACAGGGGTGACTGGAGCGGTGAGGCAGCAAAGGTACCAGTCATGGTACCATCACACTCCCCGACCACTCCTCGTGTTTCCAATGTTCTCTACTCTTCCCACACATTCCCAGCTGTGCCCACAAATCTGGATCCTTCCTGCACTTTCCAGAATGTTCCCATCTCCGGACCCACTTCTCGTTTCCCCTCCCTTCACTCTTTTCTCCCTTGGGTGCAGAGAGTCTCTGCTGCTCCTTGTCTGATGATGAATCTCTGTCCCTGCTGCAGGCTTCCTCGGAGCAGAGTGTGATGGGCGTGGAGATTGCCGAGGAGCAAGGCAAGGTAGGCGATGTCTCTCAGCGCGTTCGTTGTCCAGTGTTTAGACTGCCCCACAGCTGGGGAAATCAGTGCCTCCTTGCTGCTTAATGAGTCCAGAAACAGCAAAGTTTGAATCTTTTGTTTCAGACCACAAGCTCCAGAGGAAAGGAGAAATCTGATCAGCCAAAAAGTGAAAAGAGAAAGACCAGTTGTGGAAGAGAACGTCATCATCCAAGGTTTCTGATTCGTCCCTCTAAGGAATTGGGAGATGGTTGTGGGTCAAATCTCATCAGGCATTGGGTGCAAGACAAGTGAGCTGACAAGATAGGGAGCTATGCAGAACCCGATGGGATGGGGTGAACCCAATGGTCAGAAAGGAACAGCGTATGAACTCAGAATAGAATCCAGACAAGAGAAGATAGGTTTGTGGCAAAAGACCTGCTGTAGAATGCAGGTCCTAGATCCTAGAATACAGGTATTCCAAGTGTTCACAGTCCTCTGGGTGAGGGAGCTTCTCAGATCCTCTCTAGACATCTTCCCCATTCCCTATAACCTGTGTCTGCTAGTTTTATCCATGGCGTGTAATGTGAACACACGTACATGTAGAGTATAAAAACATAAGACATAGGAGCAGAATTTGGCCATTCAGCCCATCGAGTCTACTCTGTCATGGTTGAGGTATCTTTCCCTCTCAACCCCATTCTCCTGCGTCCTCCCCCACTACTGGAAACATCATCTCCACATCCACTCTATCCGGGCCTTTCATTTGATGAAGAGGCAGTGCCATGTTGTAGTCATGATGTGTTAATTGTTTCTCCAGATTTGGAAGGGCAGGATTAGATCGCAAATGAATTGGACGAGGTAGTCGAGGCAGATAGTTTCACAACGTTTAAGAAACATTCGGACAGGTACATGGATAGGACAGGCTGAGTGGGATGTGGGACTGATGTAGACGGGGCATTTTGGTTGACAGGTTAGCCCAAAGGGCCTGTTTCCACGTTGTATGTCTCGATGATTCTATTACTACAACAGGCCGGTGTCTCTAATTTCTATATATAGCACATAATTTTCTCAAATTTTCTGGAAAAAGTAGCGGACAAGAGACTGTCAGGAAACGTAGAACTCTGGAAGGACGGGGAGGATGTGGCGGTCGGTTTGTGCGTTGTGGGGACTGACCAATGTGTGTGTGTTGGGCAGGTTGGCTGTACCTGGAGCTGCCCCATCATCATAGATGGCCGTGGAGGAGAGTCTGCAGACGCTGGTTTGTGCTGACGGCCGACTCGCTGGATTATTACCGCAGCACCGTGCTGGACACCAGGCCACTCGGCTCCATGGTGCTGACCAGTCTGTGCTCGGTCCACACTGCAGACGGCAGCTGGTTCACGGGAACAGGTAGAATCCCCTTGTCCCAGTCACCCTTTGCCCAGAACAGGTCACAAACCCAACTAAATAATGCTCTCTCCCACGCCTCACTCAACCTGAGAAACAGCCCTGGTAACACTCCCGGTACACCCTGCCCTCCCTCCCCTATACCTGTCCCTCACTTCCCATATCTGAGGGACTCCCTCGCCACCCATCTCCTGGGACACCCTCACTGCTGTGTCTGATGTACTTCCTCACCCTCATTGCCGCACCCCACCCCTCCCTCACCCCCGCCCTTCCCTCACCCTCACCATCCCCCTCCTCACCCCACCCCCACCCTCACTCCCACCCCATCCCTCCCTCGCCCTCACTTCACCCTCTGATTCCCCCTCACCCCCAACCCACCCCTCCCTCACCCCACCGCTCCCCCTCGCCCCCACTCCACCCCACCCCTCCCTCACCCTCACTTCACCATCTCCCTCCCCCTCGCCCCCACCCCTCCCTCACACTCACCCCACCCCTCCCTCACCCTCTCCCTCCCCCTCACCCCCACCACTCCCTCACCCTCTCCCTCCCCCCTCACCCCCACCCCTCCCTCACCCTCTCCCTCTCCCTCCCCCTCACCCCCCTCTCCCTCACCCTCTCCCTCCCCCTCACCCCCCCCCACCCCTCCCTCCCCCTCACCCCTCCCTCTACCTCTCCCTCCCCCTCACCCCCACCCCTCCCTCACCCTCTCCCTCCCCCTCACCCCCACCCTCCTCACCCTCTCCCTCCCCCTCACCCCCACCCCCCTCCCTCACCCTCTCCCTCCCCCTCACCCCCACCCCTCCCTCACCCTCTCCCTCCCCGCTCACCCCCACCACTCCCTCACCCTCTCCCTCCCCCTCACCCCCACCCCTCCCTCACCCTCTACCTCTCCCTCCCCCTCACCCCCACCCCTCCCTCACCTTTTCCCTCCCCCTCACCCCCACCCCTCCCTCACCCTCTCCCTCCCCCTCACCCCCACCCCTCCCTCACCCCCACCCCTCCCTCACCACCCATCTCTCTGTGACTGCCGCTCCAACTCTTACTCCGAGTGTGCCTCTGCTCCTCAGGATATTGGAAGCTGACAGTGTATGGGAGGAGACATCACTACCAGCTGTACACAGACAGGCTGAGTGATTCCATGCGATGGACCCAAGCCATCCAGGCCGCCATTGACTGTAAAGCTCCCACTGAGACCCCAACATTGGTGCTGATCAGAGACATTCAGGTGATGCTTCTTTCCTCATTGATATAATGGTTTAAAACCCGAACAATTCCCCCCTGACTCCACGAAGCCTCCCTGGCATCACCAGGTCAGGATGTGACACTTTCTCCACTGTCTGGGTCAGTGTGGCTCCAAGAATGTTCCAGAAGCTCTGGCTGGCTGCCACTGGACTGGCAACATCCACCACCCCTTCACCTTAAAACAGACAGTGCCTTTTACAAAATGAAGGGCAGGGCCCTGGGGTGTGTTGTAGAGCAGAGGGATCGAGGAGAACAGGTGTAGGGTTCCTTGAAGGTGGCGTCACAAGTAGATAAGGGGGTCAAGAAGGCTTTCAGTACATTGGCCTTCATTAGAGTATTAAGTATAGAAGTTGGGATGTTATGTTACCGTTATGACGGATGTTGTTAAACTGGAAATAGTACAAAATGGATGAGCTGCCGGAGGGGGTACATTAACAGTGTAGGTACATTACCAGAGGAGGTACATTAACAGGTACAATAACAGTGCTAAACAATACTTTTACTGGTACATGGTTGGGAAAGGTTTATAGGATCACTAGACCAAGTGGGACCTGTTGGACCCCGTTCCCCAATGCAATATTCCATCACTCACCCGTTCCCACAACACAACCCGTTTCCACCACTCACCCGTTCCCCCAACGCAACCTGTTCCCCAACGCTGTATTCCACCACTCACCCATAGCCCCCAACTGTGCACATGTGGTTCATTTGCCCTCATCCCCAACACTCCCTACCCCTCCTCTTCACCCTCCCTCTTCTCTCTCCTCTCCTCTCTCCCTGCTCCCCCACTCCTCACCTCAACCATGTTGCAATCACATATGTGCCTGGTTCGGCTGGCAGATTCTTCCCCTGAAGGACATTTGCTGCAAGAACTCAGTGTCCTGGGATAGCAACATTGTAACCGGTAGGGCTACAATCCTATTGTGATTTCATAGCTGGTAACTGCTAGTGCAGATTGGAAGACATCTTTCTCAAAGTGGGATTTTGTAAAGTTAAAAAAGTGATTAACTTGTAAAATATAACATCAATCTGAACGAAACGATAAAAGCACACGACAAGACAATTGTGAGTAAGGTGGTACAAAAATATTATGTACTGTTTTGGCGTAATTCAGGGCATGAATCAATCACAGACAGGCAGACTCACTAACAAACAAGATGAGAGTTTTAGAGATAGACAAGTGCAGACCCATTGGGTCTGTTTCCCAATGCGTGTTTGCAGAAGGGAAACAGACCCAAGTGTGGGCCACAAGGCGGGGCGGCATGTGGCGTCACACACACTAACCACCCCCACACACACACTAACTACCCCCCTTGATATATTAATATTATTAATTTGTTCCTTTTGCCCCATAACCGCCCTATCCACTGACCCATAGCCCCCAACTCGCAGGCGCGTATAGAGGGGGGGGGGGGGGGTAGAGAGTGAGGGCATAGTGAGAATGGGGAGAGACGGAGAGAGAGAGGCAGAGACAGAAGGGCAAGAGACAGAATGAGAGGGGGGGATGGAGGGGAGGAGGAGAGGGAGAGGGAGAGAGAGAGAGGGGAGAGAGATAGGGGAGGAGGAGAGAGAGGAGAGAGAGGAGGAGAGAGAGGGAGAGGGGGAGGAGAGGGAGGAGAGAGAGAGGGGAGAGAGAGAGAGAGAGAGAGAGGAGGAGAGAGGGAGAGAGAGAGAGAGAGAGAGAGAGAGAGAGAGAGAGAGAGAGAGAGGAGAGAGAGAGAGAGAGAGAGAGGAGAGAGAGAGTGAGAGAGAGAGAGAGAGAGAGAGAGAGAGAGAGAGAGAGAGAGAGAGAGAGAGAGAGAGAGAGAGAGAGAGAGAGAGAGAGAGAGAGAGAGAGAGAGAGAGAGAGAGAGAGAGAGAGAGAGAGAGAGAGAGAGAGAGAGAGAGAGAGAGGAGAGAGAGAGAGAGAGAGAGAGAGAGAGAGGGGCAGGGCGGCAGCTCGAGCGAGGCATGGAGGGATCTAAGGATGGTGAAAAGCTGCGGGGGGACCAGCCGATCGTGGCTTCCGCCAGCGTGACAGAGATGGGCCGGGGGGTGGACGGACAGAAGATCGTCCCCTGTGAAGGATAGAGAGCAAAGATCCTATAGCGGTATAGAATCTTTGGTAGAGACGGAGGAAGGAGAGGGGAGGAGGTGAGAAGAGGAGCGGGGGGGTGAGTGGGCTACCAAATGTGGAGAGAGAAGCGGCTTCTGACTCTCTGGAAACCCACAGCTGGAATGAGCGTGCAGGCAGGCGGGGGATGCGAGGGGCGGGGCCTCACGAGCTGCGCCGACAGTGAGGAGAAGGTGAGGCGCCGTGCCCCGAGATCTGCAGAAAAAAGATCCTATAGCAGAACGGAGCTGTAGTGGGGGGGGGGGGGGGGGGGCGGGGCCAGGAGGCAGGTGGGCCTGGTTTTTCTTTGAGCATCTGGGCATTGTGACGTCAGCAGCTGGCAAGCGGCGATTATTTTTGAAAAAGTGAGTTTTGTGAACAACTTTATTCAAAATCTGGGGAACTAATCGACCGAATTTGGAGGGGAGTGGATTTATGAAATCATGTCAAATCCCTACTGAAATTGTAAAAATCTCTGCGTTTTTGCGTCTGGTTTTCGAGGAGATATGTTTCAAGGGCAAAATCACACACACACACACACACACACACACACACACACACACACACACACACACACACACACACACACACACACACACACACACACACACACACACACACACACACACACACACACACACACACACACACACACACACACACACACACACACACACACACACACACACACACACGTTTCCATGCTATCTGACTGGTGGACAATTTGCCAGCATTCTCCAAGCACTTCTCCCAAACCTCTGCCAATTGTAAGATGGGGCGGAAGGTCAGGGGACTCTCACCACCCTGATTCATCTGTGCATCACCCGTGGGAATATATTGTCCTTTATCGTGACTGGGTCTAAACCCTAGACATCCCCACATGGACTGCGGTGCTGGCTCGAAGGGCCGAATGGCCTACACCTGCACCTATTACACCTGCAGCTTTCCGACCTTATCAAGGGTCATGCGGGGCACTAGATGCCACTCTGTTTTATGTTAATATGATGCATGACTAAAAGGAACGTCATCACCAGCTGTCACTAGACACTGCGATTACCCAGGGAGGGTCCCGACCCAAATCGTCACCTGTCCATTTGCTCCACAGATGCTGTCTGACCCATTGTGTTCCTCCAGCAACCTGTGTTTTGTTCAGTCAGGAGGCGCTGGTGACTGGTGGTGGAGTTACAGGCTGTCTACTGGAGGGTGGCGATGATCAGGGATAGGGACACGGGACTGGCGACGGAATTTCCTGCAGGAATTGTCCCCGTCTCCAGCCCAGAGCCTAAATGTCCTATCACTGGAGTGGTTTCCTAGGGGATTATCATTATTTATAATGCGGCCTCCTCTCTTTGATGGGCGCGGAATCTGCTTCTGGTTTCTCAATCTAAAATGTGTTTTCCTTCATTGATTCCAGGAGAATGTCTCCAATGCGGAGCTGGTGGAACAGATTTACAAACGGAATGGCATTCTACGGCACAGCCAGCAGCCACTCTACGCTCCGCTCCTGCCCTTCCCCTACGGTGCTGCCAGCCACTGCCGTGAGTGGTCCCCGGTACAGGCCTGACCCACCCCGCACTGCTGCTGGCAGGGCCGGTCATAGATTAGGGAGGGTGCGTGATAGGAGGAAGGGCAAAGGAAAGGAATGAGATGGTGTGTCATCGCTCTGCTGATCGACAATCAATGGGTATTTTGCAGATTTAAAAGCAGTTGTGTGATTACAAAACAGCCGAGGAATAGATAGAAGATAGACACAAAATGTTGGAGTAACGCAGCGGATCAGGCAGCATCTGTGGAGAACATGGATAGGCGACGGTTTGGGTCAGGACCCTTCTTGAGACTGTCTCAAAATGGTTAGCAACCGGGAGATCCAGCAGGCCTTGGTGGACCAAGTTCATGTTCAGTGAAACCGTGACCCGTGTGGGACATGCGCAGGTCTTGTGTTCGTCATGAGATGGGCACGTGTGGTTGTGGGTTCAGGCTCTGTGGATCCCGGAGTGATTGTATAGTTTAGTTTATTATTGCCACATGCACCGACTGTCTCTTGCTTACATCTAGTTCTTTTTTTCCAGTCAAGAGTATGAGAGGTTACACGACTCTTCAGGATGAAGCCCTCAAGGTCTTCAATGCATTGCAGCAGCTTGAGATGGGACGAGATGCAGTCGCACTAATGCAGGGCATCCTGCAGACTGGCCTGGATCTGCAGCCTCTCCGCGATGAGATGTTCTGCCAGCTGATCAAACAGACAAACAGCCCCCCGCACCCGGCGAATGCAGGCGACCTGCGGAACTGGCAGCTCCTCACCTGCATGGTCATCACCTTCTCCCCCAGCTCCACCATCCTCCCCTACCTGAGCTTCCACGTCAGGCGGTGAGACTGGGACAGCACCGTCTGTCAGCAAGGTTCACCCAGCAATGTCGCTCTCAGCTGGAGCTCCCCTTCCCTAAGGGGGAGGGATGGAGAATGGGAAGGGGGGCAAGAGAGATCCCTGGGAGATGAAGGAAAGGGGAAAAATTAAATCATTCTGCCTGTGGTTTACAAGAGTGGTTGTAAATATGCGGAGAAAATGAGCGGCTTCTGAAATCAGAACTTTCCTCTGCATTTACCCAAGAGAAGTGGAGAGTCATAGTGATAAAGTAACCCAGTACACAAACAAGCCCTTCGGCCCAACATGTCCTTGCCAACTAATACGACCACATTACCTCTAAACCTTTCTCTTCCATGTATCTGATCAATTAACCTGTTATTTTACCTGCCTGAAGCCGTCTCTCTGACAGCTCATTGCATGCACCCATCACAACCCAATGCTGGGACCCAGCAGACTTGCCCCAGCCCCTCCGCCTGTACTGTCATGCTCGCCCCCACCCACTGGCTGCTTCCATCCAAGGGGCCGTGACGGATTCAGCAGCCTCAGAATTCCAGTTGTGTCGACAATGCCGGTCTGACCTGGAAAAGATGCCCCACACTGACTAATTACTTCCTTTCCATTTTACCATGTGCTTCCGTGGCAAGAACAGGTTGAGAAATGTGTAGGAGTGTCTTGGGAGAGAAACTCCTCCTCACCTGTGGTGGGATAGATGGTCCTGTCCCTAGTGCGATGGGCTGGATGGGGTCTGGTCCTAACTGCCAACTGTGGGCTGGATGGTCCAGTCCTGTCCTGGGCTGATGTGGGCCGGATAGTCCTGTCTGTGGTGAGGTGTGATAGATAGAGTCTTGTCCTTCTGAGATGGACTGGGTGGAGTGCTGTCCTTGGTGAGGAGGGCGTGATGGAGTCTTGTTCTCCTGAGCTGGTGATTACATTCCCTTCTGTTGATGTTTCTCTGACAGGTCCCAGCAGCAGTTCCCAGGGACCGAAACGGAAAGATACGCAGAGTTCATCGCGGGGTCACTGGGCAAAGCCAGGGGCAGGTTATTCGTGCCGTCCTCCCAGGAAATCGGGCTCCTGATGCAGCGGCAACAGATGCCCTGTGTCATCCACTACGCTGGCTCCAGGGTCAAGATGACCGTCAGCTCCCACACCACGGCCGGAGAGGTGAGAGGTCACCAGGTATAACCTGTGCCGTGGCAACAGGATCGGTCAATCAATGTGCACGATGTTGCCGTGTCTCGGGGAAAGAGGCCACAATGAAGTCGGCCAGGAGATTCCTGCAAGTTGTTTGAGGGAGGCAGGAAGTGGACGAGCTACTCTGGTACAGAGCTGGCATGGATACTGTAGATGGGCCAAATAGCCTCCTGCTCTCAAGTAGAGCTCTCCCTCCTTAATACAAGGTCATGCCCATGGTCACAGCTCTTCAGACACGTCATGTTGCAGTTGTACGAGGCATTGGCCAGCCCACACGGACAACTGCGCACTGTTCCGTTCACAGGGCATGTGGCCGCAACAAGCAGCAGTGAGCACTGGGAAAGGGAGGCTTTAGTTACAGGGAGAGGTTGGATTGTTCCCACTGGAGCGCAGGAGGCTGAGGATCATAGTCATGGAGCTGTAGAGCATGGAAACAGGCCCTTCGGCCCACCTTGTCGATACTAACCAAGTTGGCATTCTGGGCTCAGCAGTTAAAAGGGTGCCATCATGAAGTTTATAAAACAATGGAAAGAAGAAATAGGGTAGATAGTCTGAGTGTATTTCCAGTGGTAAGCATAGATTTAAAGTGAGGTGGTGGTGAGTGGAATGAGTGCTAGAGCAAGTGGTAGAGGCAGGTGTAATTTGGACAGGTATGTAGGTAGGAATGTTTTGGCAGGATATTGGCCAGGTGCGGGCAGGTGAGGTCTGTGAGGATAAACATTACTTTTGGCCCGGAAGAGGGTTGCTATGGCGGAGTTTCCCTGCTTTCAACATTTGCCTGTTCAGATACCACAGGGGTCAGGCTGGGACCTCACAATAACCAAACCCTGGGACAGAAATGTAAAAGTATCTGCTTTAAAAACAGATCAGCCATTGTTGTTGTTGTTGAAATACAAGCTTTTGATTGAGTTTAAGGTACATGTCAAAAGTAAAACAAAAGTTAAAATGAGCAAATGTTTTATCATCTCGGGGACTTGTTGCTCTGCACCAGTACATCCACCAACTCTTCCTGCTCCACAGGTTATGAGGAGTTTACTCGTGAGACTCGACCTACAGAAAAGTCGGAACCGCTTTGCTCTCTTTGCAGAGAGTCGAGGCGAGGACTGGCTGCTGGGAGAGGACATGGTCATCGCTGACATCATAGCCAGGTCTGAAATGGAAACATGACACTCTCTCTGGAATCCTTGTCTTTGCATCAGCTGATCCCAGGAGGCTCAGATAGAGTCCGGAGTGTAAACACTTTGAGCAGATTTATCACAATGATTCCAGGGATGACGGGCTTAGTCTGGATATTGTGGAGCAGCGGGAATTCCGGAGCCTTGGTAAAAGTGTTGAGAGTCATTGAGGACAGAAGAGGTAAAGTATAACTACTGGACAAAGCTCAGGGTCTGGATCAGGAGAAGCAAAGGTTTACTCCCTGGAGTCAGTGCTGGAGAGTGTCGCAGATCAGTAGTCGGGGAGGTGGTCACTGCTGAGTCAGCAGGTTACATGTGAACCTCCCATGAATAGTGGGAATTACAACAGCTTTGCTGGCAGATGGATGAAAGCACTAGGATTGTACAGTTGGAAGGGCTTCCCACCACTGACTGGGATTGTCGTAGCACAAGGGAGTTTCTTCTTGGTTTCCTGGTTAGATTGGGTGGGACAGTCCTGGCTTTTATCCTGGACCTTCTCCTTGGGAATGTAGAGTCTATGTAACAGAGGAGTCTGTGCAGGAATACTTTGGCAATAGGGAGCATCATTCGGTAAACCTCAAGTGTTGTCATGGAATCGACGTGGTTGTTCCTGCAGTCCAGGCCTTAATCTGGAGGGAAGCGAATTTCGATCGTCCACAACACGAGCTGCAGACTCCATGAGGGTTTGCCGGTGTTTCCGGTCAAACCATCCTTCTGCCAATAGACAATAAGTGCAGGAGTAGGCCATTCGGCCCTTCGAGCCAGCACCGCCATTCAATGTGATCATGGCTGATCATCCCCAATCAGCACCCCGTTCCTGCCTTATCCCCATATCCCCTGACTCCACTATCTTTAAGAGCCCTATCTAGCTCTCTCTTGCTCCACAGATGCTGTTTGACCTGTTGAGTTCTGCCAGCGGATTTTTCATAGATATTGAAGATTTGATAAGGGAAAAGATGGAAGTGTATATCAGGCATAGGAAAAGGGTATTGATCGAGTCACAAGATTTATAGGGGATAAAGAGAGATATAGAGGAGGTTATCTACAATTACAATGGGATCATGATCAACGGGCCAAGGAATGGCAGATGGAGTTTCATTCAGATAAATGCATGGTGTTGCATGTTGGTAACACAAGGCGGGAAGGACCTATGCAGTTGGGCCCTGTGGGCTCTGGAGAACAAAACAAATTAGAGGAGGCAGGTAGACAGTTCCATGAAAGTGGTGACGGGTAGATAGTCATCGGTCAGGAGTTGGGAGGATATGTTACAGCCATATGAGACACCTGGCTATGGGAAGACATCATTAAGCTAGAAAGGGTGCAGAAACAGTTCCAGGGTCTTGAGGATTTGAGTTATAATTACAGGCTGGTAGGATAAGTCTTTTTTTCCCTGGAGCTTAGGCTGGGAATGGGCTTGATCTTGCAGTGACTTATAAAATCATGGGACGGAGATAAGGTGAATAACCACACTCTTATCCCCAGAGTGGGGGAGTCTAAAACTAGAGGGCACAGGTTACATTGAGAGGAAAAGGTTTATAAAGGGACCTCACACGGTTCCCAGAGGAAGTGATACAAGGAGGTACAATTATGTATCTGAAATAAACTTGGGATAGTTACGTGATAGACAAGGTTTGGAGAGAAATGGATCAGGCACTGGAAGGTGGGATTAGCTCTGTTAGGCAGCTAGCATAGATATGTTGGGCTGAAGGGCCTGTTTTCTGGCTGTATCACTCTATGATTTCATAACTATGAGAATATAAAAAATAAATTAGCAGAGCAATAAGCGGCCAAGAAATTACCCAGGCAAGTAGAAGTAAGGAGAATCCCAAAGTCTTTTATGTGTACATTAGTAGCAAGAGGGGGGGGAGGGGTGGTGGGGGAAGGAAGGGGGAGGGGGGCATGGAGTGGGTGTGCTGGGAGGGAGGGGGGCAGGGAGGGGAGGAAGTGGGGGGGGGGGAGGGGAGACCTGGGGAGAAAGGACTCAATGGGTCTGGAGGGAAGGGAAGAGCAGATGAGGCATCGTGTGATTGGCTGTGGCCAGGAATGTCAACAAAAATGTCAAAAACAGAGAAAGCCCCAGAGTGTAAACAAGTGAAAATGCAAACTCTTCACCAGAATGTGTGAAGTGCTGGAGGAGCTACCAGTGCAGGGAGACACGGCTGAGTTTAAAGTTAGGTTTGTTTGTTTTCCAGATTCTCTGTGTCCGTGGATGAACCAGACTCTCAGTGGAGACTTTGCTTCAGAATCCTCTGTGTCCTGGATCCCGATCCTCCCCAGAGCAACATCGAGCTCAGCCTTGTCTTTGAGCAGGTTGGTCTTCCCATCCCTCTGCCGTTCCCACCACTAGTTAACTGACCAGACTGTTCCCAACTCCCTGCTTCTCCATACTCATTCCTTACAACAGAATATCAACAGGCCAAATGGTATTCCTTTGTCCATAGTGTACGTGACACAAGTCCAGTGGACAATAGCATTGCCATTACACAGCCATAGAAAGTCACGGAGGTATAGGCCACAGAGAAGGCCCTTCAGCCCAACCCATCACTGCTAGTCCCATTTATGGTAGAGGCGGGTTCTCTGGATGCTTTCAAGAGAGAGCTGGATAGGGCTCTTAAAACTAGCGGAGTCGGGGGATATGGGGAGAAGGCAGGAACGGGGTACTGATTGGGGATGATTCGCCATTCAATGTGATCATGGCTGTGCTGGCTCGAAGGGCCGAATGGCCTACTCCTGCACCTATTGTCTATTGTTCATTTGCCTGCATTGTCCCACAATCTGCTCAACATTTCCTGTCCATGAACCTGTCCAAAACTTTCAGAGATGCCGCCTGCCCCACTGAGTACTCACTCCAGCACTCTGTGAAACGTCACCTTTCCATGTTCTCCACAGATGTGGCCTGTCCTGCCGAGCAGCTACTGAGCTTGTGTCTATCTTCGATGTAAACCAGCATCTGCAGTTCCATCCGACACAAAACCTCTCCCACTTCCCTTGATAGGTTTTCACACAAGGGGAAAACCTATCCTACAAATCTCATGTAAATTTCTCCCATCTCACCATAAACCGTGCCCTCTGTTTTCAGGTCCCTTTCATGTGTAAAAAGTTCTGACCATATATCCTAGGACCAATCTATCGTGCAGGACCTTGTCAAAAGCCTTACTAAAGTCCGTATACTGTCCTAACTTCCTCAATCTCCTTGGTTACCTCCTCAAAAAATTCAATCAGGTTTATGAGAAAAGGTCCCTCTTGACAGGCTGCTCCAGAAGGGTAAAGCACATGGGATACAAGATCTGAGGAAGGGCCTCGACCTGAAGTCACCAATTCCTTCTCTCCAGAGATGCTGCCTGTCCCGCTGAGTTACTCCAGCATTTTGTCTACCTGGGATACAAGGTGGGTTGGACCCAGATTTAGTTTGATAATTGGAGGCGGAGGGTAGTGGTAGATGGTTGTTCTTCTTACTCTAAATGTGTACCTAGTGGTGTAGGATCTTCGATGCAGGAGACTGTCTGTCATTTGAATCGTTAAAATGGTGGTGCTGAAGTTTGTTAAGGGATACAGTGTTGGGCAAGGTGGTGGCAGATGGAATGTAATCCAGGTAATGTAGGGAGTCTGCAGATGAGATTCCCTGGGAAGATTTTTGGAATGGAGTGCTGTAGTTCTAAAGAGAGATCGGATAGGCTGGGGTTATTCTCACTGGAGTGTAAGATGCCTAGGAGTGATTTTGTAGTTTATAAAATTATAGGATAGATCATCAAATTTTTCTAGCTTGGGCAGGGGAGTCCAGAACTCGAGGGTATGAGTTTAAGGTGACGAGGGAGATCTGAGGGGCAGGTGGTTCACTCAGAGGGGTGACCCTCACATCCCTCATCTCGCCCCTCCCCCCTCTGCCAGCACCCGGGCCATCCCTCTCCCCCCCAGTGCCCAACCCACCCCTTGCCCCAGTCCTGCCCACCCAAGGGTTCTCTTGATCGGGTCCCGGTGACAGATGCCTGGGCATGGCTACTGTTTAGCCCGTGCCCATGCGGTCCGTGCACTGGCAGCAGACGGCTGATCCAGACTAGCTGGACTCCCGGACCGCTGATCCGGACTCCGGGGGAGCTGATCCGGACTCTTGCTCTGTCTCTTCAGGCTCACCGGATGGTTGTTCGCGGCTGCCTCCCCGCGTCCACTGACACGCTGCTCACACTGGCCACCCTGAGGCTCCAGGCCACAGCTGGCAGCTTCAGCCTCCAACCACTGCCCGCACTCCACCAGATGTTCCCAGTCAGCACTCTGCCCGCAGCACTCCGGCCGGAAGCCCGGGGCCCGGAGTGGAGCCGCCTGCTGCCCGCACTGTGGCCCCGGGGGCTGGGGGCCCGATGGCCGGGGGCTCAGGGACCGGGGCCGGGCCACAAACTGCAGCGGCAGCGGGAGGAGGAGGCGGCAGCGGCTCTGGCCAGCATTGCCGAGCGCTGGCAGCGGCTGAGAGGCATGAACCGCACGGACGCCATCACCACCTACCTGGGCATTGTGCGCCAGTGGGGAGGCTGCGGAGCCTCGATCTTCCAAGTGAGGGCGATCACGGTGAGTTCACCCCCTCATACCTCAGCTTCACTAACGTCTACACTGCAGAGTAAACGTTACCGGGACTCAAGGGCCTGAGTTACAGGCAGACAGGGGCCTAGAATGTGCTGCCAGGGGTGGTGGAGGCGGGCACTTCAGTGGTGTTTAAGAAGCTTTTAGATCGGCACATGGAAGTGCACAGAATAGAGGGATATGGATCATGTGCAGGCAGTTGAGATCAGTTTAACAATGTCATGTTCGGCACAAACAGGAACGGACCCTTCAGCCCACACCTTTTGTGGCGAACATGACATTGTTAAACTGATCTACGATCGATATCTTTAATTTTTCCTTGTAGCTACTGACAGATTTTTTTCTATATAATTTGATACTAAACAAAAACCCAAATCCCCAGTATGACCCGAGGCTATTTCTTAATACTGTGAGTCTCTACCCCACCACCATACTGTCAGGTGCATTGATAGCACCACTCATTTTTCTACCTTGTTGTGAATGTGATGTCAATATATATTTTTAATTTTGTCCTTTTAACAATTTCCTGTACTTTAATTGTTTACTCCTTACCTTTGCTGATTTATTTAGTAATTTTCTAACTTGTGTTTCCTGCTTGGTTTTTCTCCTCATTGACCATCCACTTACATCCCCTCACACAGAGGGTGGTGGGTGTGTGGAACAAGCTGCCAGAGGAGGTCGTTGAGGCTGTATTAATCTATGACTATGACCGTAACTGGATTCCAAGCCAGACCTGCTTGAATAGCACTTGCAGGAATTCCCCACGAGAATGTTGGCCTTGGTCTGCTGTTAATGTTCTACTGGGTGGGATTGGTGCGGCAATACGCTCACCAAACAGAACAGATTGTGATATTCTGCTCCAACTGCTTGCAGAGTTGTACTGGGTGCCCAGAGCCTCGGTGGCTAGCGATCGGAACAAAGGGTGTGTGTCTGTATAAACAGGGAGAGACCGAGTCTGTGGAGAGTTTTGATTACCAGCAGATGTCAGCGTTTGAAGCAACGGATACGAACACATTCAAAATTACTCTCAGTAAAAGGCACCTTTTGCTCGAATCTTGTAAGGTATTGTGCTCAATTGCTATTTACAAATGCAACTATTCTGACAGATTACACCAAAACACACATGGCAAGTCACCACCCTGTTAGTTAAAAACATCAAGGCTGCAGGATCCACTTCACACCTGTGAATCCTTGACTCGCCCCTAATCCAAATCTCTAACTTAGTCTTGAATAAATGTAATAAGTTCATAAGTGATAGAAGAATTAGGCTATTCGGCTCATCAAGTCTACTCGGTCATTCAATCATGGCTGATCTATATTTCCCTCAACTCCAATTCTCCTACCTTCTCCCCATAACCCCTGACACCCGTACTAATCAAGAATCTATATATCTCCTCCATAAAAATATCCATTGACGGCCCCCACAGCCTTTATGGCAATGAATTCCAGATTCACCACCCTCTGACTAAAGAAATTCCTCTGTATCTCTCCAATCATATTGGGAGGGAGGGTAGGCCAACTTTATAAAACACTGGTTCACTCACATGGAGAATGGTGTCCCGATCTGGAGGGGACACAGGAACCCTTTCACTACCGACTGACCTGAACTGTCACAGTGCTCCTCATGTGGCCCAACCAGTGTTTTACACAGAGAAGGTAGACACAAAAAGCTGGAGTAACTCAGGGGGTGAGACAGCATCCCTAGAGAAAAAACAGGTGATGTTTCAGGTCGAGACCCTTCATTACCTGTTCCTTTACTCCAGAGGTGCTGTCTGACCCGCTGAGTTACTTCAGCTTTTTGTGTCTATCTTCAGTTTAAATCAGTTCCTTCCTATACTGTGTTTTATAAAGCTGACCCAGCCTCCCAGCTCCTCTATTCTATGCCCTGACGAATAAAGACTCCAAGGCTGCTCCTCACCATCAACACCACCAGCCTGTGAGTCATCTGCAAATTCCTTTGGCCACAGACCCGTCTCCAGCCTCTCCCAGCAGTCTGTGAACTATTGCGATGCTCTCTGTTTTTTAATCTTTAGGTCCAAGAGATTGCTGAAGTAATGAAGATCTACAGTGCCAACCACGTCAGAACCCGAACACGGACCCGAACCGGAGGTTATCAGATAAAACACACCTCGCCGGTGAGCTGGCTGGTCCGGCCCCACTACGCACCAGACAAGGGCTTCAACACTGGTTCTTAGCAGGCACAGAAAACCAAAAGGACAAGAGAGATATTTTTGGCAAGATTTTTGTCAATTCTGTTTACTACTGCATCAGTAGGCCTCCATATCTATGCAGCAAGCCTTGCCTCAGAGTGCCTTATTACCAACCATTATATATACCAACAGCTTCTGTGTGGGTCGGTGCAGGAGATTGCCCCTTTCAGGGATATCCACTGCAAATGTCCAGGGCTCGCTCAGTAGTCTCCATGCTCTGCAATGCAGCGTGCAAACATTAAAATCTCTGTGGATCACAGTAAACGGATGCTCGAAGTTTCAAGCATGTCAGACATGCTCTGACATTCAGCACAATTTTTTAAATGTGTTGTTCAATTCTGGAAAGCACTAATTCTCAGGTGTCCAACTAATGCCCCTCAACTATTGGACGACCATGAACTGAAATAGAAGCCTTGGGGAAGGGGAATCACAGTTTAATCCACAAACCAGTCCGGATGGGAAGATACAGTGTAGAAATTCCCTCACCTACATTGGTCACCATGTGTGTCTGATATCTCATCAGCAGAACAAAACCTGTAAACACCACAGTTACCGGCTCCAAACCTCTGCAAAGTAGTTAAGAGATTATAAAGGAATTAGTGACACAAGAAATCGCAGATGCTGGAATCGTGAGTAAACCGAAAAGTGCTACAGGTACTCAGTGTGTCAGGCTCCATCTGTGGACAGATGGAGACATTTTGGGTAGGGAGACTGCCTGACCCACTGAGATCCTCCAGCACTTTTGTTTTATTGTTTACAAAGAAATTACTTTCTCTGACGGTCAATTTTGGACAAGGTGATGTGTTACAAGTGGATTGCAACACATCATAATAACTTGGGCTGAGGCTAGATTGTCACTAGTGTCCTGCCAGAGATAAGGAAGAGACAGGGAATGTTATCTTTCTCTTCCAAGCCAAAGCATTGTAACCCAGTACAACATTAACAAGCAGGCAGTTCAAGCATCGGTGGTGTCTGGGAGCTGAATCAGTCAGGAACTCATTTCTTGTTTGATTTGGCACAAGCTGAACAATCAACGTAAAACAAGGAGGAGGTTCCCTGGAGCAGTTGGTGACATATTGCATCAACCCTGAACAGCTTCAGGTGTGGAGTTCTCAGCCCAAGCTGCTGGCAGCTTTCGTTTTACAGGGATAACCTCACAATCTAACTGTAAACTTGCTTTATAATCGAATTTAAATTTAATTCTCTACATTTCATTTCTCTTTCATGTACACCCATTGCACTATGTAACGGCTTTCAAGATTAAAACAACTTACTGTTTTACCAGAAAATTAGTTGCATTACATTTATGGGCGTGGACATATCAACAGCCTCTTCCAGGGTTACAAACATCCAATGTATGGACACATTGTATACAAACGAGCTCCCACAATATTATTCAATTGACAAGTCCAATGGACATGCATACATTTGTTCATCTTCAGGAACCAGGGTTGAGCAGGGTTAAGCACTTTCATCATTAACACTGATTTATTACCAAGCTACTTGATCAAAATACTGCAGATATGCAGATGCTTGTTGATATTTTTAATTCAGGTTCAATCTCAGATAAGGTAGATGTGCAAGTATTGATAATATTGTTTACATTCATTTTTTGCAACTTTTTAAATTTAGAATTTAATTTATTTTTGAAATGTGTACATCGGTGGCAAGGCTAGAATTCAATTCTCATTCCTGAAGAATATTGAGCTATCTGTCATTCTGTTGAAGATGCACGCACATCGCTGACTGGTGGAGTTCCACTACTTGTCCAGATTCTGACTTGTGCCGATTTAATGGTGGAAAAGTTTGGCATGCCAAAGGCAAGACAGTTGGTACTGTCACAAATCACTAACCTATCTGTCAACCACTCCTACTCATGTGATGGACCTGATAAGATGTTAATAACCCCAGAATATAGATGCAGTAAGCCATGGCAAAGCAGAAGATGGCAAGGGCAGGTGAGTGGTCATTCTCCCTGATGGGAGAGTTGTTGCCCATGGAATAGAACAGAACAGCACAGGAACAGGTCCCTTGGCCTGCAATGTCTGTGCCGAACATGATGCCAAGACCACCTCTTTATCTGCCTGAACCTAATACACGTCCCATCGTTCCCTGCAGATCCATGTGCCCATCCAAACGTTTCTGAAACGCTGCCCTCGTATTTGCCTTCATTCACCACCCTCTGTGTAAAACTACTTGCCCCGCATATCTCCTTTAAACTTTGCCCCTCTCACCTTAAAGATATGCCCTTTTGTATTTGGTATTTCAAATCTGGGGAAAGGATTCTGTCTCCCCTATCTATGCCTCTCATAATTTTATATACTTCTATTAAGTCTCGCATAAAACCTCTGGCATTCCAGAGAAAACAATCCAAGTCTATCCATCTCTCTGTTCATCAATGCTGTTAAGAGCCTTGCCGTTAATTGTATAATTTCCCCTTACATTTGACCTCCCAGAGTGCAACACCTGCTCAGATTAGACTATCTGACATATCTCCATTTCTGTAGCTGATCTATGTGTCGCGGTATAATTTGACAGCCTTCCAGACAGTCCGCGACTCCAGAGATCTTGGTGTAATTTGTAAATTTACTAACCAACCCAACTGCGTTTGTGTCCAGATCATTTATATATATCACAAACAGCAGAAGTCCCAGCACAGATCACTGCGGAACTCCACTAGTCGGAGCTCCAGCCTGAACATGATCTTTCCACCACAACCTTCTGTCTTCTATCAGTAAGCCAGTTATGAATCTATACCACAAAATCATTGTTAGCCCATGCATCTTAATCTGGATCATGCCAGTGTGTGGACCTTTATCAAATGCATTACCATGTAGATACCATCCACACTCTACCCTCATCGATCACCGTCATCACCTCCTTGATCAAGTTAGTAAGACACGACAAAGACAAGCTGACTGTCTCTAATTAACCCATTCCCTTCCAGGTGAGAGTAAATCCTATCCCGAAGAATCCTCTCAAATAGCTTCCCTACCATTGATGAGAGGCTCACCGGCTATTGTTTCGCTCTACTTCACCTACTTAAATAAAGGAACATTAGCTACTCTCCAGACCTCGGCTGTGGCTAGAGAAGATGCAAAGGTATTCCTTAAGGTTCCCGGAATCTCCTCTCTTGCCTCAATAACCTGGGATATTGCCTCACATCCAGGGGATTCATCCATGTTAATGCTCTTCAAGATCTCCCACATCTCTGCTTTCTTAAACTCACATTGCCCTTGCATACGAGTGTTCTCCACACGGACCACACTGTCCTCCATGTTCCGCTCCTTAGTGAAAACAGATGCAAAGTGCTTGTTTAATGCCTCACCTACATCGCCAGAACAAGCATAAATTCATATCCTTATCCTTGAGTTACCCTCTTATTTTATATGTCAGTATAAAAAGCCTTGGGATTCTCTTTAATTTGATAGCAAAACCTTCCCCTGGCTCTTCTAATTGCCCGCCTGATCTTCCCTTTGCTTTATATTCCTCAAAGGCCCCAGGACACACAGGGTCCGTGTGGGCCACCGGGAGGTAGTGGCGAGGTGTCGACTGTGCCTGGAAACACGGTCACTGGGCCATCTCCCAGTATGCACCAAGCATCATACAACCCCACTCCCTCCCTCCCTCGCAGCTATCCGCCTGCTCAATGCACAGTCCCTTGAAAATATGATGTAAGGGCAAGGTTGCTTTACCCTGAGAAACAGAGGTGCAGTAGTAGAGCAGCTGCCTCATAGTGCCAGAGATCAGGTTTGATCAGTGCTGTCTGTGTGGAGTTTGCACATTCTGTGATCGTGTAGGTTTTATCTGGGTGCTCTGGTTTCTTCCCACATTCCAAAGTTGTGAAGGTTTGTAGGTTATCTTCCTACTATAAATTGTCCCTAGCATATAGCATACAGAAGTGGGATAATTCATGTTTCGCTTGGGCAGATTACAACCCAGAGGTATAAAGTAGTGTTCAAGTCAGGTGCTTTAGAGTCATAGAAGAAATCTAGATAATGGCAACAAACCCACTCGGGTAAGACAGCAATTCCCCAATATCATGTTGGGCAATTTACAGAGGAACAGTCCAATACACTATTTCTGTTTGTACAGAACCAGATCACTTTCAAAGTCTCATCTATCCCTGCAATGTGCTGAGTCAGGTGGTCTGGATGAGGCTGGAGACAGCTGGTGAGTATAGGATCTCAGAGAGCAGAGCATGTGGTCTGCACTCCTGCTGTACCCTCAAGACTGAAAAGCTGGTGCCGACAATTGTGGACCTGCCTCCCAGATTCAGCAATTGGCCCTCATGTATAACTCACCTGCTAATTGCCCATTAACTAACTCACTGGTACGCTATGACGCTAAGAACTATATTCTGCACAATATCTTTCCCTTCCTCTCTACCTGTTGTACTTGAGTTTGATATGATTATATTTATGTGTACTATTATCTGATTCTATTGGACAGCATGTAACACCTCAGTGCACGTGACATTACTAAACATTAATCATCTATATTAACTGTTCTTTAAATAATAGATCATTATTAACCATTCATTAGCATTAACCATCTACATTAATTGTCCTTTAAATAATAGAGATCAGTAAACTTTTATTTATTGCTCCTAGACAAAGATGAAATCAAATAATCATTAACAAATTGTGAGATACTAACTGAAATTCAAGACAATAATGTGCATTTTGTAGGATATGCAAAAACTACCATTCAATTAAAAAAAAACGATTTTATTAGCAACTGTTAAACAGGTCTGTTAATCGTGCATTCTACAACCTTCAGATCACGTTCCCAGCTACTCCGACACAATACTGAAAGCACAGGCTAAACATTTCTGAAACATTTTTTCCAATCATCTTTAAAATTCTTCATTAGTAGGTGGCGTGATGAAGACATTTTAACACTACCCAGAAACCCTAATAATGCTGACCAAAGTAAAACACTAGCCAATGTTAACCTAAATGAGCAGAATTGTAATTTCCTGAAGCATTTACTAATCAGAGTGCTTGGATAAGTGAGCAGAGAGGTGTTGGACATCGCAGGAGAAGCAACATCTACTGATTGAGTGTTCAAGCAGGCAAATAGTTACAGTAGCAGGCAATGGATGCAACCTGTTACCTTGCCTTGCTCACCCACCAGTACAAGGCCACATACTACTACTGCACAACATTTATAAAACAAATCCAATATTAAAATAAATGATACATTTACAAATTAAACTATCCAATTCTAGTTTAAAATGACGGGGAAAGACTTTTACCAAAAATGCTTCTTTTTACAATAAAGTGTTGTGAGTGGAAGTATTTCCAGAACTGTGGGAATAGTCAATGACCTGTTACCACAAGGGCTTGACTGCACACTATATACTAACTCACTGGGGCAACTCCAGGCTCACACCACCATGACAATCAAATGTGCTCATATGTTGGTGAATCACTGACCTGAACGAACAGTCATACAACTAAACTTTCTGATCAATGTCTCCATCACCAGTTGGCACCTGGAATCTTCCTTAAAACATGTCTAGGGAAGGAACAGGGCGGTGATATTCAGCAAAGATGTTATTTCGCACAGGAGCCTGCAGGTCTCAGCCTGGCTATCCCGCATATTCATCATATTCCAGTTAGTCACTTCACAAAGGATAAACGGAAATGTTAATAGAGTCAACTTATCAGCATATAATGATAGAATGTGCAGCTGTAAACCCTCAGCAAGCAGCGTTCTGTGTCACTGCTGCTGTGCACCCCAGGAAATATAGTCGGCGCGAGTTGCAGCATGATATTCATCAATTAACTGCTGGACAATCTCCCGGGAATTATCCAGTTCAGCAAAACTCTCCTTAAATATGTCCTCTTTGCGAAATTGCTCCAAGAATGCTTCTCTTTTTCTGAGTTTATCATACTGTCTGCTGGTTCTTTCAAACAACTGTGGGATGAAGAGAAAACCCTTAATAATCCCATAAAATCAAACACATGTTACATTAAGGTGCAGAATGGTTTCACAATTTTTTTAGTATGGAACCCTTTAATGTCAAACCCCTTATTTAATTATCGGATGTTCAATAGTCTTTGACCGGTATACTATGAATCAGTGTTTTCACACTGAACATTTTATACAGGGCAGGTTTCATATGGTGCTTTATAATATTCAACCAAAACTTTTGTCAACAGTTCTAATCTTGTTGGCCTGAATGTACATCCAATCCATTCATGGTCTCTTGAAACAGACATACCCAGAAACAAAGCCAAATCCCTCATTCGACGCAGCAGGATTAGAACTCTTGTCAACATTTGTTTTGAATGTATACATACATGATAAAGTACAGTATGGGGACAGGGCCTCAAAGGTTTCAAGGCCATTCTGGGTCAAGCAAGCCAGAATGGCTGATTTGTTGGGACTTTCCACCCCTGGCAGACCACTGGTGCTCTCCCAACAGCAAGTGACCAGTCAGCTCAGCCAATGCACCAGTGGGTGCAAGATCTAACCCAACAGCCACTATCTTGTTGAACATAATTTGTTTATAAAGTGTTCTTTACACTCAGTCATTTATTTCACTTTTCACTGCACATCAACAATTGAATCACATAAATATTAACACTCATTGCCAGACAATAAGAGTCAAACTATTAGAACTGTCACGTGTCAACCACAAAGATACTGATACTTACTGAGGCGATGCTGGTATGATTGGCCATCATAAGCCCACTGACACGGTGAGCTGATGGCAGGTATGGAGACTTCCGTGACAATGCCACCTGAATACTGGCTGGTCCCCAGGGTATGAAGTTGGCCAATTTTCGTTCTCGTATTCTTTGCAGACTTTTATGGACCTATATAAAGAACGTGGCTTGGAGTGAAAACATAATCCTTTTGCATCTGTTGAAGAAGGGTCTCGACTCGAAACATCGCCCATTCCTTCTCTCCAGAGATGCTGGCTCACCTGCTGAGTTACTCAAGCATTTTGTGTCTACCTTCAATTTAAACCAGTATCTGCAGATCTTTCTTATGGACTTTTCTTTAGAATGCTCTTACTTAAGGGCCAGTCCTACCAGCATCCGACTCCATGCGGTGAGCGCGATCAAACCAGCAGCGGGGGCCGCGCGGAGGTCGGGTAATCCCTGTACAGGGCCGTTCCCACCAGCATGCGCCTGCATGTGAAGAGCGCGACCAAACCGGCAGCGGGGGCCGCGCGGAGGTCGGGTGAGTAGCGCAACGTGAGGCGAACTTGGAGCGAAGTCTTAAAGGTAAGTTTGCCAGGACAGAGAGGGACACACAGAGAGGGGCACAGAGGCACTCACAGAGAGGGTCATGGA
The DNA here is from genome assembly GCA_035221665.1 of Okamejei kenojei. Lineage (NCBI taxonomy): Eukaryota > Metazoa > Chordata > Chondrichthyes > Rajiformes > Rajidae > Okamejei > Okamejei kenojei. The sequence goes on from CM069161.1 coordinate 15,024,310, forward strand.
GGCACCTACAGAGAGGGTCATGGAGGCAGGACGTCGAGGCGGTGTGTAATGCGTCGAGGCGACTGCGAGCCGTTGCAGCGCAGAATTTTTGAACATGGTCAATTTTTCGGAGCCCCGCGCGATGTCGGGACGAACTCCGCACAATTCCGCACGGCTCCGGCGATCGAAGTGGGACCGGCCCCGCGATGCCGAACGGCTCAAGCGACCACGTTAGGTCGCGCTCATCGCATGGAGTTGCATGCTGCTGGGACAGGCCCTTTAGTGACAAGCAATTACAGGGCAGTAAATACCACACGAGACAATGAGAAACATCTTGTTGCTGTTAGTTGATGATTATTGCCTAGGCATCAGAAAAAAATCCTACTCTTTTCTACAGATGTTTTTACCTCTACATGGAAGGAAACTAATTGATCACCACTACCTCAATATCAATATCAGTTTTATTCGTCATTTGCACATAATTTGCCAGCAGCGGTACAATAAAAAAAAGAACACACAAAAACACGATAAAAAAATTTTACACAAACATCCACCACAGCATTCATCACTGTGGTGGAAGGCACAAAATTTGGCCAGTCCTCCTCCATTTTCCCCCGTGGTTGGGACCGCAACCCTCCGCAGCCACCGCTGCGGGCGTCCAGATGTACAGACAAGTTAAAGTCCAGGTAAGTCCTGATTCGGTGCTTCCCCACCGGAGACCGCGGCTTCAGCTTGGTGTCGGCCGCAGGCTGGCGGTCGAAGATTTCAAGTCCCCATCGTGCCGCGGCCAGGAGCACCGCAGACCGCAGGACTGGCGGTCAGAGTTCCTCTCCAGGGATCCCCGGCGAGGGTCCTCGCTCCTGATGGTAAGTCCCCGCCGTGCCTGCAGTAAAAGTAGGCCATGGGCCGGCGGTCGGAGCTTCTTTTCCTCCCGGGGCCCCAATGAGGGATCCCAGGCTGCGGACGCTGCGCTAGCTGGAGCTCTGCAGACCGCGGTTCAGGCTGCCGCGGTTCAGGCTGCCGCGGTCTGCAGAGCTCCAGCTAGCGCAGACCGCGGCGCTATATGCCATTTTCAGCCCATGTCATCGCCATGGATATCTCCCTGCAGCCCACGACTCGCTTTCACACCGTCAATAACTCACCAGTCTTCATGTAATCTGTGAACCGATGAAGGCAAGCATACCAATGCCTTCTTTATCACTCTACCCTCTCATGTTGCCACTTTTGGTGCGGGGGTTATGGATTTGGGTCCCAAGATCCCTGCTCGTCAATGTTATTAAAGGTGTTGCCATTATCTGTATTATTTTCTTTTACATTCAACCAACTTGCTTGCAAAAAATGATGATACACACAAAATGCTGGCAGTTAGGCTGCATCGCTGGAGAAAAGGAATAGGTGATGTTTCGAATTGAGACCCTTCATCAGACCTTGCTTGGAGTAAACGGCATCTGCCATTTCTTTGTACATTTCAGTAACTGATCCCACTTTCATTTACCTGGTAACAGCCTTTCCCATTCAATCAAGTTCCTGTCTAATGCCATCCTTTCATCAATTTAGATTTAATATATTAGTGCACCCTCTCTCCACAACTATTTTTAAATTAATAGAATTATGGTCACAGCTCTCAAAGTGTACCCCCACTGATATTTCAGTCATTTGCCAAGAGGAGGTTGAGTGTTGCCTTTATGGATGTGGAGTTTCCATACTCATCCTTTCCTTAATGTGGTTCCAACCTGAATATATTCTTACCTGAGTAGGGTCCACTTCTCCTTGGATAATGTTGAGGATGGCGATGTAACAGTGGTTAGTTTGCCTGTCTCTGCCAGTGGACACCATCACATTCTTTGGTTGCAACAGTCTCCGCATGACATCCAGGACTGTAGTTTTACGTACACTTGCCACCTGAGGACAAAAGATATGCTAGTTTTAAAAATTTGAGAGTTGTAATTATCTATCCCTCACTTTGAACAAAAGTAGCTTAGAATCAGTGAACAGAATTAGAGCCATAACTAACTAGATTCCCATTAAACAAGGCAAACATATCTGGTATTGGTTTTTGATGGTTTTGTAGCAGCACCATACGTGGTGAATAAAGGTGAGATGTCAGGCAGGTTCAAAGTGTTGTTTATTCAGTGGTGACACATTAAGTTGGTGCGCTAACCATATTACAATGTTGCCTTAGCTGAGCAAGGTTGTACTCTCGGGCTCAGCTACCTGTAGACTTACCTAGGTCTCGAGGTGAGAGACCTTAAGTACCAGGACACTCCCTCTAGCCCATGACGTCACGTGCCTGCCCTCGTCTCTCCTGATGAGGGTTCGAGCATAAGTGGCCCGTGTTTAGGCTGCCGCCACAGGACCCCCCCCCCAGAACCGGAGGAAGGAATAGCGTGGTCGAGGGCGGCTCCTGCATGTGGGTCTGGGACACCCCGGGCGTGGGTCGGGACGGAGGGCTCCACGGGCGCAGTGACGCTCTGCATGGGCGATCCCGAGGTACCGAGGGGTGCGGGGAGACCGATGCAGAAGCTGCCGGACGGAAGGGGTCTGGGACACCCCTAGCGTGGGTTGGGACGGAGCTCTCCACGGGCGCAGTGACGCTCTGCGTGGGAGGTCCCGAGGTACCGAGGGGTGCGAGGAGATCAATGCAGAAGCAGCCGGACGGAAGAGACACGGTCGCATCTCGTCGACCAGCTAAGGGAGAGCGTCCTGTTAAATACAGCCCCCAGCAACGATGAGGGGAAAAAAAACTAAATAAAATAAACAAACTAATTTTGGAACCGAGCGTGGAAATGCAGTGAACACAAAAATAAACAGTAAAAAGACAAATTACAGTGCAATCAGTGTCCAAAATTCAAATTGTCCAGTGTTCATAGTGCAGGATAGGAAAGCTGTGTTGCAGTGACAGCCTGCGGCCTCAATGAGGCGCTGTTGCCGGTAGTCAGGCTGCAGGAACTGCATCCGGCTGGAAGGTGGCGCTGTAGACGGCGGTGAGGCTGCAGGGACAGCATCCGGCCAGGGGGTGGCACTGTGGACGGTAAGTTTGAGCTTCTCTTCTGGCCGGCCGTGGCGGCCATTTTTGTAGTTGCGTGGCTGCTTGTTCATGAGGCCGCGGCGGCCATTTTACCGGCCAGCTGAAGCAGACTGGTCCAGTGATTCAAGACCGGTAAAGAGCAGAAGGGCGTCTTCGGCAGGCGCCCCATGTAAGCCCGCCCTTCGGGTGGCTAGGCCCTGGGCAGCAGCTGGCGGGGCCAGGTATGGTGCAGGGCAGGGTATGGAGCCGTGGCCGCGGTGAGGCCTGTTGCGGTGCCGGGTCTGGAGCCATGTCCGCGGTGAGGTGCGGTGCAGGTGAGGTGAGGCCTGTTCAGGGCCTGGAGCAGTGGGGCCCAGTGCAGTGTAGGGCCTGGAGCTGTGTTCGCGGAGCGAGGCCGGGCTCTGGTCCGTTGTCGGGAGCGGAAGAGCGGCAGGCACTCTCTCTCTGCTCCCAGGGCCGTCAGGCATGTGTCGGTGTTGCAGTGGGCAGGAGGCTGCTACGCTCGCAGCTCTTGCAGCAGCTGGTGTGGCAGCGGCGGCTGGTAAAACCTCTCCGCTCCGGTGGTCGTCACCGGGCAGGTCATGCAGGGGAGCTCGGCAGCCGTCACATAAGGCCGGTAGTGGGAGAGCGGCGGCAGCCGCGGCTTGTCAGCTCCGGTGAGCTGCAGCTGGTGGGGAAGAGGCGGCATACCTCACTGCAGGGCCGGGTTGGTGGCAGCGTAGTTCTGCAGGGCTGGGCAGCCGGCTGCAGACATCAGGTCTCCCGAGGCTGCGTGCTTCAGGTGAGTCCAAATTTCAATTCGGACAGTCGGGGGTCACCAATGCAGCGGCACCGTACGTGGTGAGACATCAGGTCAGTTCAAACGGTTGTTTACCCAGTGGTGACACGTTAAGTTGGTGCGCTAACCATATTACAATGTTGCTGTAGCTGAGCGAGGTTGTACTCTCGGGCTCAGCTACCTGTTGACTTACCTAGGCTTCGAGGTGAGAGGCCTTAAGTACCAGGACGCTCCCTCTAGCCCATGACGTCATGTGCCCGCCCTCGTATCTCCTGACGAGGGTTCGAGCATAAGTGGCCCGTGTTTAGGCTGACGCCACAGTTTATCATTTTCATGTACAGTGCCCTCCATAATGTTTGGGACAAAGACAGATCACTTATTTATTTGCCTCTGTACACCACAATTTGAGATTTGTAATAGTAAAAAATCACGTGGTTAAAATGCACATTGTCAGATTTTATTAATATGCATTTTGGTTTCACCATGTAGAAATTACAGCTGTGTTTATACATAGTCCCCCCATTTAATGGCACCATAATGTTTGGGACACAAGGCTTCACAGGTGATTGTAATTGCTCAGGTGTGTTTAAATGCAGGTAGAGAGCTCTCAGCACCTAGTCTTTCCTCCAGTCTTTCCATCACCTTTGGAAACTCTTATTACTGCTTATCAACATGAGAACCAAAGTTGTACCACTGATAGTCAAAGAATCCATTATGAGACTGAGAAACAAGAATAAAACTGTTAGAAACATCAAGCAAGCCTAATGCCCCTGTCCCACTTAGGAAACCTGAATGGAAACCTCTGGAGACTGCGCCCCACCCAAGGTTTCCGTGCGGTTCCCGGAGGTTTTTGTCCTCCGGCAACCACCTTCAACTAGCATCGCAACCGGCTTTGATTAAAAAATTACCGGCTTTTAAAACGGAAACCACTTTCAACCATTAGGGAGGCTGACAAAAACCTCTGGGAACCGCACGGAAACCTTGGGTGGGGAGCAAAGTCTCCAGAGGTTTCCATTCAGGTATCCCAAGTGGGACAGGGGCATTAGGCTTGCCAAAATCAACTGTTTGAAACATCATTAAGAAGAAAGAGAACACTGGCGAGCTTAGTAATCGCAAAGGGACTGGCAGACCAAGGAAGACATCCACAGCTGATGACAGAAGAATTCTCTATATAATTAAGAAAAATCCCCAAACACCTGTCCGACAGCTCAAAACCACTCTTCAGGCGCGGATTTGTCAATGACTACTGTCCGCAGAAGACTTCATGAACAGAAATACAGAGATGCAAGATGCAAACCACTGGTTAGCCGCAAAAATAGGATGGCCAGGTTACAGTTTGCCAAGAAGTACTTAAAAGAGCAACTAGCTCTGGAAAACGGGTATTCTGGACAGGTGAGATGAAGATTAACATATCAGAGTGTTGGCAAGAGCAAAGTATGGAGGAGAGAAGGAACTGCCCAAGATCCAAAGCATACCATCTCATCTGTGAAACACGGTGGTGGGGGTGTTATGGCCAGGGAAAACTGGCTGCTGAAGGTACTGACTCACTTATCTTCATTGATGATACAACTGCTGATGGTAGTAGCATAATGAATTCTGAAGTGTATAGACATATTTTATCTGCTCAAGTTCAAACAAATGCCTCAAAACTCATTGGGTGGCGGTTCATTTTACAGCAAGACAATGATCCCGAACATACTGCTAAAGCATCAAAGGAATTTTTCAAAGCTAAAAAATGGTAAATTCTTAAGTGGCCGTCAATCACCCGATCTGAACACAATTGAGCATGCCTTTTATATGCTGAAGAGAAAACTGAAGGGTACTAGCCCCCAAAACAAGCATGAGCTAAAGATGGCTGCAATACAGGCCTGGCAGAGCATCACCAGAGAAGACACCCAGCAATTGGTGATGTCCATGAATCGCAGACTTCAAGCAGTCATTGCATGCAAAGGATATGCAACAAAATACTAAACATGACTACTTTCATATACATGACATTGCTGTGTCCCAAACATTATGGTGCCCTGAAATGGGGGGGGGGGGGGGGGGGGACGGGGACTATGTATAATCACTACTGTAATTTCTATATGGTGAAACCAAAATGTATAGAAATGGCCTTTATTAAAATCTGACAATGTGCACTTAAACCACATGTGATATTTTCAATTACAAATCTCAAATTGTGGAGTACAGGGGCATATAAATAAATGATGCGTCTTTATCCTAAACATTAAGGAGGGCACTGTATATTGAGATACAATGGAATGCTATGTTCGCACACTATCTGATCAAATCATATTAGTACCAGCAAGACATAAACAAGGACAACAGGCAACAAAAATACCAGAGGGCAGAGTAATGTTACATGCATTCAGGTGTTAGAGTTACAGAGAAAATTCCAAGGTCCACAATGAGATAGGTTGGAAGATCAGTACTACACCCTATCTTATGGGAGGACCAATCGCTCGTCTGATATTGTCATAACTTACACGGTTACCATTTGCTATCAAGATTGCTTGAACATAACCTATATAAATGCATGCACAAGCCCCTCAGACCACCATCTTAATCAGAATTAGGATGAGCACAGAAATAGTCCAGCTCAGTGGCACAGCTGGTAGAACAGCTGCCCCGCAGCACTAGAGATTCAAGGTCGATCCTGACCTCGGGTGCTGTCTGTGTGGAGTTTGCATGTTCTCATCGGTTTAAGATGAAGGGGGATAGATTTTATAGGAATCTGAGGGGTCACTTTTTCACACTAAAGGTAGGTGTATGGAACAAGCTTCTGGAGGAGGTAGTTGAGACAGGGATTATCGCTATTTTTAAGAAGCAATTGGACAGGCACATGGACAGGACAGGTTTAGAGGGACGTGGGCTAAACGCAGGCAAGTGGGACTAGTGTAGATGGGACACGTTGGTTTGTGTGGGCAAGTTGGGCCAAAGGACTTGTTTCCACACTGTATGATTCGACGACTCTAAACCAGTGATCTTCTCAGAATAGTGGAGCACATTGGCCCTCGAAGATACAAACCACTACAATGTTTCATGACAAACAAATTAATTGTTACATCAAAACATAATTTAAGACATAACACCAATCACCACGTACCGATTGATCTGTCGTAAGTGGAGTATAGCCAGTCATGAGAAAATGAAGCCTTGGAGTGGGAATAAGGGAAGCAATCAGTCCGATTAGATCATTATTCATATAGCCTGGGTACCGGAGTGTGGTGGTACTTGCAGACATGATTGTCGACACCTATGAAAACAAATCACAAAACATACTGCAGCTAAAATCAATGTATCCTCTATCATTAAAACTCATCAACACACTAGGTGAGTATACCTAAACAGTAGCTGATCAAAGCTTTGGTGCTGGGAAGCAATAAATGGAAGCATCATTCATCAGAACAAACCCAAGAAAAGAATTAGTTTGATCAGATCCAGGCTGCAAGATAATCACAGCTGCCCATAAAACTGCATTTCAACATTAGATTACCCTCCATGAAAACCCCTTCCTTGAGCTGTGCTTCCCACATTATAATGCCAAAGAACTAATGTGTTAGCCATGCTTCCGATCACTTTTTCTTCTGACCCAAAAGACCAGCAGCCGAAACGTTAAGCTGGGAAAGTTGGTGGACGGCAACAGTAACAATGGCAATAGCCAATAGGTGCAGGAGTAAGCCATTCAGCTCCTTCAAGCCAGCACTGCCATTCATGCGGACACTTTATATAAACACAGCTATAATTTCTACGTGGTGAAAATGTATAAAAATACTCTTTAATAAAATCTAACAATGTGCACTTTAACCACATGTGATTTTTTTCTATTACAAATCTCAAATTGTGGAGTACAGAGGCAAATAAATAAATGATGGGTCTTTGTCCCAAACATTTTGGAGGGCACTATATGTGTGTATATATGTGTGTGTGTGTGTGTGTATATTTTATATATATACATATATATATATATATATATATATACACACACACACACACACAATATAATGAGAGAAAAAAAAAGTTCAGTGTGTGCATACGTACACATGTTCACAAATACATGCATGCGTTATATATACAGTGGCTTGCAAAAGTTTTCATACCCCTTGAACTTTTCCACATTTTGTCACGTTACAACCACAAACGTAAATGTATTTTATTGGGATTTTATGTGGTAGACCAACACAGTGGCGCATAATTGTGAAGTGGAAGGAAAATGATACATGGTTTTCAAATTTTTTTTACAAATAAAAAACTGAAAAGTGTGGCGTGCAAAAGTATTCGGCCCCTTTTACTCTGATACCCCTAAATAAAATCCAGTGCAACCAATTGCCTTCAGAAGACACCTAATTAGTAAATAGAGTCCACTTGTGTGTAATCTAATCTCAGTATAAATACAGCTGTTCTGTGAAGGCCTCAGAGGTTTGTTAGAGAACATTAGTGAACAAACAGCATCATGAAGCCCAAGGAACACACCAGACAGGTCAGGGATAAAGTTGTGGAGAAGTTTAAAGCAGGGTTAGGTTATAAAAAAAATCCCAAGCTTTGAACATCTCACGGAGCACTGTTCAATCCATCATCCGAAAATGGAAAGCGTATGGCACAACTGCAAACCTACCAAGACATGGCCGTCCACCTAAACTGACAGGTCGGGCAAGGAGAGCATTGATTAGAGAAGCAGCCAAGAGGCCCATGGTAACTCTGGAGGAGCTGCAGAGATCCACAGCTCAGGTGGGAGAATCTGTCCACAGGACAACTATTAGTCGTGCACTCCACAAATCGGGTGTTTATGGAAGAGTGGCAAGAAGAAAGCCATTGTTGAAACAAAGCCATAAGAAGTCCCGTTTGCAGTTTGCCACAAGCCATGTGGGGGACACAGCAAATATGTGGAGGAAGGCGCTCTGGTCTGATGAGACCAAAATTGAAGTTTTTGGCCTAAATGCAAAACGCCATGTGTGGCAGAAAACTAACACTGCACATCAACCTGAACGCACCATCCCCACTGTGAAACATGGTGGTGGCAGCATCATGCTGTGGGGATGCTTTTCTTCAGCAGGGACAGGGAAGCTGGTCAGAGTTGATGGGAAGATGGATGGAGCCAAATACAGAGCAATCTTGGAAGAAAACCTGTTAAGAGTCTGCAAAAGACTTGAGACGGGCGGAGGTTCACCTTCCAGCAGGACAACGACCCTAAACATACAGCCAGAGCTACAATGGAATGGTTTAGATCAAAGCATATTCATGTGTTAGAATGGCCCAGTCAAAGTCCAGACCTAAATCCAATTGAGAATCTCTGGCAAGACTTGAAAATTGCTGTTCACAGACGCTCTCCATCCAATCTGACTGATATTGAGCTATTTTGCAAAGAAGAATGGGCAAAAATTTCAGTCTCTAGATGTGCAAAGCTGGTAGAAACATACCCCAAAAACTTGCAGCTGTAATTGCAGCGAAAGGTGGTTCTACAAAGTATTGACTCGGGGGCAGAATACTTTTGCACGCCACAATTTTCAGTTTTTTACTTGTAATAACATTTGGAAACCATGTATCATTTTCCTTCCACTTCACAATTATGCATCACTTTGTGTTGGTCTATCACATAAAATCCCAATAAAATACATTTACGTGACAAAATGTGGAAAAGTTCAAGGGGTATGAAAACTTTTGCAAGCCACTATATATATATATATATATATATATATATAATATATATATATATGTATATATCGAGTGTGTGTGTGCGCGCGCATGTATTTGTGAACATGTGTCTATATACACACACTGAACTTTTTTTTCTCTCGTTTATTATATTGTTTAGTGTACTATGTTTATATATTCTGTTCTGCTGCAGCAAGTAAGAATGTCATTGTTCTATCTGGGACATATAACAACAGTATTCAGGACTGGGGGGGAAGTGGCAGAGTGCAAGGGCTGCAGTACCACCAAGGGTCACGGAGTGCTACATTGTAAGAGATGATAACTTTTGGTGCTGCAATTGAAAGGGACACATCAGAGCAGTGTGAGAATGCTGCCTGGCTCATTGAGTTAATGCAGCATTTTGTTTTTCTTTGGTATAAATCAGCATGTGTAGTTTACTTGTCATGACACGAGGAATCATGTGTCTGCAGGAATAACATGAATGAGTTCCTGTAGTCAGTTTTGATATTTAAATGAACATCCTGCCCCGATTAAATTATTTTTGCATTTTCTTTTTTCTTCTATTAACTCCCAAATCTATGTCCAATAAGCAATGCTTTGTAGATCTCTAATCTAGTTATTTACTTACCAACTGGTTGATCTGAGAAAAGGAAGGGTTCTGAATATGAAGCCTGTCGGTTGCAATCCGGTTTAGTGCCGTGTTGTCAAGAACAACCTTTGAAAACACAAAACAGCAGCTCAGTTCAAAACAGCAAACCATTCCACAGCTTGCCACAAGTTGAAACATTCCACTTGAAGTTACTCACCACACAGTCTGCATTTTGAGTTAGTCTCTTCAGTGTTAACAGCGAATTATAAGGCTGCACAACGACATCACTCATCTCATCTTGATTAGGGAACACAGAGTAAGTCTGAACCAACTTCTTTGGGTACCTTCAGAGATTTAATGTGAATAGGTTTGCAATTAAGAATAGTCAGACTTTCAAATTCTGATAAACAACTTTGGTTTTCCTAAACATTTGTAGAGAATGAGATACTCAAATAAAGTATTATTAGTGAAAAATGAGTCTTAGAGAAACAAATGTGATTCATGTGATAAATGTGCGAGACCCGTCGATCTACATTGCAGCGTTTTGATGGCGGCAGCGATGGAAAGGGAGGATTTATTAGTCGTTATCTTTCCAAATTTCATAGAAGCTACAGACTGGAAGGCAGCTGCTGTAAATTCAATATTTTATAAAAGGGGGAATAAAAAAAGACCTACAAGCCAGTTAACCTGACTTCAATAACATGGAAAAGGCTATAATTTATTATTAAGGAAGTAGAAGAAGGGCATTTAAAATAACAACAAAACTGGGCTTGGTCAATATGTATTTATGAAAAGGAAATTATGCTCGCAAAGCTGCTACATTTTGTGTATGTCACTATCAGCATAAGGGCAATTAATTATTGTGGTGTATTCAAACTATCAGAAAGCAGATTAATCTCTGGAATTATAAAACAAGAGATATCTAACTGGTATGTATGATATTTTTAAAGAGCACATAGTCTACGCTTGAGGTAGGGTATTTGGGAATTATGACAGGGGAGATTTTTTTCAACCAAGGCTGTGAAATCCTCTGTTCCAAGGACTGCAGATGATAATTTGTCCAGTATACAATTCAGAGTAGAATTATGGAACGTTGTGAAAGGGGAGAGTGGAATTGATAGGGAGGTTAAATCATGTTGCAGATAAGCAGCATGGAGACAGTCCCTTCAAGCCAAATCATCCTATTGTCCAAGGTGCCTTCCTGAGCTAGTTCCATATCCCTCCAAATCTTTCCGATCAATAAACCTGTTTAAATGTCTTTTATACATAATTATACCTGCTTCTGTCATTTCCTCGAGCAACTCATTCCATATAACCACCACCCTTTATACGAAAAGGTTGCCTCTCAGGACCTGATTAAATCTTTCCTCGCCCACTTTTAACCTAGGCGCTCTAGTTTTTAGACCGTGCCCACCCACTTTATCTATGCCCCTCATGACTATACATGCACCCCTCAGCATCCTTCTCTACAAGGGAAACAGTCCCAGCCTATCCAGCCTGGATAACTCAAGCACACCAATCCCAGCAACAACATTGTGAATTATTTTGCATCCAGGTTAGTTATATCCTTCCTGCAGTATGGCGACCATTACTTTAATAAACCAATATCTTAAGACTTGTGTACTGCTTCCAAGCCTTCCAATTCCAATCTCAGTCTACAACAGTCACTTATATTCACAGTAAGTGCATGTTACTCACCTGTCATTTAACTTCTCCAAGAGGTAGGAACCCAAACCAGAACCTGTCCCACCAGCAATGGAATGACATAGAACAAAACCCTGTGGGTGAAAACAGGATAAAAAATGATTGAAACTTCATTTAAATAACTAGCTTCATGGAATTGATTCAAAGTTGAAATCTAGCTCCCTGAAAGTGGCAACACAAGTAGATAGAGTGGCAAAACAGGCATATGGTATGTTTACGTTTATAGATCAGGGCATTGAGTACAAGAGTCAGGAAGTCATGATGCAGCTTTCTAGGACTTGGGTTTGGCCGCATTTGGAGTATTGCATTCAGTTCTGGAAGGAGCCTTTGGAAAGGATGTAGAGGATGTTTACCAGATTCTGTGGCGACAGACGAGACGCGAGGAAGGTCTGATGCCTCCCTGGTGCCAGGGATCAGGATGTCACGAGCCAAATTCAGAACATTCGAGAGAGAGAAGATGAACAGCCGGCAGTAGTTGTACACAGGCACAAACGACACTGGGAAGAAGAGGAAGGAGTTTCTGCAACGCGAGTTCAGAGAGTTAGGAAGAAGACTGAAAGGCAGGACTTCTAGGATGGTTATCTCTGGAATTCTTCCAGTACCTCGTACTAGTGAGGACAGGAACAGGGAGATAGGGGATCTGAATGTGTGGCTGAGGGGCTGGTGCAGGGAGCAAGGATTTAGATTTATAGACCACTGGGATCATATCTGGGGTAGGGGTGACCTGTACAAAAGGGACGCGTCACACCTTAACTGGAGGGGGACCGACATTCTGGCAGGCAGGTTTGCTAGGGCTACACGTGTGGGTTTAAACTAAATATTGGGGGGGAGGGATTGACAAATTGGGAGTATAAAGATGGAGTTGAAAGGGAAGTGACTACAGGAAAAATTACAAATGATTCTCGAATTAATGGGAAGGAAAGTTCGAGAAGGGATAAAAGAGAACGGTCAGGGCCAAGTGTGAGGGGAGACGTGAATACGGAGGTCAGAGTGTTGTATATGAATGCGCGAAGTATAAGAAATAAAGTGGATGAGCTTGAGGCTCAGTTAGAAATTGGCAAGTATGATGTTGTGGGAATTACAGAGACATGGCTGCAAGAGGGCCAGGGCTGGGAACTGAATATTCAAGGGTATACCTCCTATCGAAAAGATAGCCAGGTGGGCAGAGTGGGTGGGGTAGTTCTGTTGGTGAGGAATGAAATTCAGTCCCTTGCAAGGGGTGACATTGAAACAGGAGATGTGGAGTCAGTGTGGATAGAACTAAGGAATTGTAAGCGTAGAAAGACCCTAATGGGACTTATCCACAGGCCTCCAAACAGTAGCCTGGACAAAGGGTGCAAGTTGAATCAGGAGTTAAAATTGGCATGTAGCAACGGTAATGCTGTGGTTGTTATGGGAGATTTCAACATGCAGGTAGACCGGAAAAATCAAGTTGGTACTGGATCCAAAGAAAGGGACTTTGTAGAGTGCCTTTGTGATGGATTCTTAGAGCAGCTTGTATTGGAGCCTATCAGGGAGAAGGCATTTCTGGATTTAGTATTATGTAATGAACCGGATTTGATAAAGGAACTTGAGGTTAATGAGCCATTAGGAGGTGGTGACCATAATATGGTCAGGTTTAATCTACAATTGGAGAGGGAGAAGGGTAGATCGGAGGTGTCAGTGTTACAGTTGAATAAAGAGGACTATGGGGCCATGAGGGAGGGGCTGGCCAAAGTTGACTGGAAAGATACACTAGCAGGGATGACAGGGGAACAAAAATGGCAGGTATTTCTAGGAATAATACAGAAGGTGCAGGATCAGTTCATTCCTAGGAGGAAGAAAGATTCCTTTTTTTTATTTTTTTTAATTTTTTTTATTTTTTTTAAATTTTATTTATTATAGAAACAAAATAATAACAGAGTACATTATTTTACTATAATGAAAGTACGTGATAATAATGATAAATTCATACTATTAATATTATTTGTATTATTATTAATTATAAATTTCAAAGTTATATATTTTATATAATTAAGAATACATGGTACTAATAATGCATTTATAGTATTAGCAATATACTCATACTGTTAATAATATTTGTATTATCTCAGATTTTTAAATATAAGACCAAATTTTATGTAATTAATAATACATAATACTAGTAAAACTTTTATAATATTCATTATATTTTCATTATGTTAACAATATTTGTATTCTCATTGATTTTAAATTTAAAATTATTATATAATTGAAAATACACAGTTTTATATAATTGAAAATATAAGATACTAATAATATTTCGTACTGATATTAAGAATTTAAGATAATGTGTTTCTATTGAAAATACACAGTTTTTATATAATTGAAAATATAAGATACTAATAATATTTTCGTACTGATATTAAGAATTTAAGATAATGTGTTTCTATACTATTTTCTAATTTTTTATATAGATATAAGAAAATAGAAAATAGAGTAAAGAGTGAGAAAAGTTTGATGGAGAGTAAAATATTCCTCATTAGTCCGTACTTGGAGATATATTCATGATTTATTATATATATTTCTTCATCCATTCAAATATTCAGGCCTCAGTCAGGTCCTCGCGCCGAACCGTTATGACCCTGTAAATATTTAATATATGGAGACCAAATCCCTTTGAAGAGGTCTAACCTATCCATAAGGACGAGTCTCAGTCTCTCCAAATGGAGTGTCTCCGACATTTCTGTATTCCACATTTTGATTGTTGGGAATGCAGGGCCTTTCCAAAATTTTAATATTAATTTTTTCCCAATTATTAGACAATAGTCGATAAAAATTCTTTGGTTCATTGTTATTAGTTGGTCAGTTTCAAGTATTCCAAGTATTATTAACTTTGGATCAGGGGTCATACTTACATTGACAACATTCAAAATTATCTTAAATATTTCGTTCCAATATTCTACAATTTTTATACAGTTAGTAAATGAATGTGACAAATTTGCTTCTGAGATTTGGCATTTATCACATGTAGGAGATATTTTTGGGAAAATATTATGTAATTTAGATTTAGAGTAATGTAATCTATGTAATATTTTAAATTGTATAAGGGAATGTTTAGCATTTAACGAGCAATGATGTATATGTTGTAGACTTTCACCCCATATTTCTGGTCTTATAATTTGGCCTAATTCATTTTCCCAAGACTCTCTATATGTTTCTGTTAATGGGATATCACTTTCCAATAAAATATTGTATATATATGATATCATTTTTTCCGTATTTGGATGTTTATTCAAGCATTCATCTAAAATTTCTGTCTTTCTATTTCTAAATTCTTGTGTATTTGCAGAAACATAGTTTCTAATTTGTAAATATCTAAAATATTCTTTATTATGTAGTCCATAAGTTTGTTGTAACTCTTGAAATGAAACAAAAGAGTTTTCCTTATAAAGATCACCTATCTTAGAAATTCCTTTATTTTTCCATTGTAAAAAAGCTTTATCCAACATTGAAGGTTTAAACGTAAAATTATTGGCAATGGTAAGACCTAGTGGTATGAATTTTAGTTTTAGTGTTTTCTTTATTTGTTTCCAGATGCGGATTCCATTTTCTATTATCGGATTTTCACTATAAACTTTCTTAGCTACGTTAGTGTTAGCAAATATTATAGAGCTAATTTCAAATGGAGAACAGTCTTCTTTTTCCATATTTAACCAATTTGGTTTATTATCTATTTCTTCTAACCAAAAATTCATATTTTTAATATTAACTGCCCAGTAATAGAACATAAGATTTGGTAATGCTAATCCTCCATTTATTTTGGGTTTACATAAATGTTTTTTACTTATTCTATGGCTCTTATAATCCCAGATAAAGTTAGTAATTAGAGAATCTACTTTTTTGAAAAAAAATTTTAGGAAGATATATCGGAATTAATTGAAATAAGTATAATAATTGTGGTAGAAAAATCATTTTTATTGCATTAATTTTACCTATCATTGAAATAGGTAAGCTTTTCCAATATAAAATATTCTTATTTAATTTATTCAGTAATGGAGGGAAATGAAATTTAAATAAAGAATCAAATCTTTTTGTAACAAAAATCCCAAGATATTTAATATTTTCATTTGTTAACTTGAAAGGGAATTGTTGTAATATATGTAAATTATTCAGCGTTATTGGCATAAGTTCACTTTTATTCCAATTGATACTGTATCCTGAGAGTGATCCAAATTCCGTTATTAGTTTTAACAAATTTCGGATACTTATTTCTGGCTCAGTGATGTAAAGTAATACATCATCCGCATATAAGGAGATTTTATTCTTAGTATCTCTAGTATCATATCCATGTATTTCCGGGTGTAATCTCACCCTCTGGGCAAGAGGTTCTATTGCTAACGCAAACAAGAAAGATTCCAAGGGGAGAAAGGGACGACCATGGCTGACAAGGGACGTCAGGGACAGAATAAAATTAAAAGAGAAGAAGTATGGGACCCTTTCAGAATGGCAGGTAGTGACTAGTGGGGCACCGCAAGGCTCGGTGCTGGGACCGCAGCTATTTACAATATACATCAATGATTTGGATGAAGGGATTCAAAGTAACATTAGCAAATTTGCAGATGACACAAAGCTAGGTGGCAGTGTGATCTGTGAGGAGGATGCTATGAGAATGTAGGGTGACTTGGACAGGTTGGGGGAGTGGGCAGATGCACGGCAGATGAAGTTTAATGCGGATAAATGTGAGGTTATCCACTTTGGTAGCAAAAACAGGAAGACAGATTACTATCTAAATGGCATCAAGTTGTGAAAAGGGGAAGTACAACGGGATCTGGGGGTCCTTCTTCATCAGTCTATGAAAATAAGCATGTAGGTACAGCAGGCAGTGAAGAAAGTGAAATGCAGGTTGGCCTTTATAACAAGAGGAGTCGAGTATAGGAGCAAAGAGGTCCTTCTGCAGTTGTATAGAACCCTAGTGAGACCACACCTGGAGTATTGTGTGCAATTTTGGATCCCTAATTTGAGGAAGGACATTCTTGCTATTGAGGGAGTGCAGCGTAGGTTTACAAGGTTAATTCCCGGGATGGCGGGACTGTCATATGCTGAGAGAATGGAACGGCTGGGCTTGTACACTCTGGAGTTTAGAAGGATGAGAGGGGATCTTATTGAAACGTACAAGATTGTTAAGGGTTTGGACACGCTAGAGGCAGGAAACATGTTCCTGATGTTGGGGGAGTCCAGGGGCCACAGCTGAAGAATAAGGTGTGATCCATTTAGAACGGAGATGAGGAAACACTTTTTCTCACAGAGAGTTGTAAGTCTGTGGAATTCTCTGCCTCAGAGGACGGTGGAGGCGTTCTCTGGATACTTTCAAGAGAGAGCTAGATAGGGCTCTTAAAGATAGCAGAGTCAGGGGATATGGGGAGAAGGCAGGAACGAGGTACTGATTGGGGATGATCAGCCATGATCGCATTGAATGGCGGTGCTGGCTCGAAGGGCCGAATGGCCTACTCCTGCACCTGTTGTCTATTGACATCATGTTCCGCACAAACAATGTGGCTGGAGGGCCAATTCTTGTGTTGTGCTGTTCTATGTTCTTTTCTCTTTTCATCTGTGCCCACTGTCCAACAATCTGCCTATGTTACCTGCATCCACCTATCACTCGCCAGGCTTTGTCCTCCTCTTCCTCCTCCCCATCACCACAATCAGTCTGAAGAAAGGTCCTGACCTGAAAGGCCACCTATCCATCCATGTTCTCCAGAGATGCTGCTTGACCCGCTCCAGAACCTCATGGGTTATTTTCCAGGCAAGTGTCAGGTGAATATATGTGAAGTGGGTTTGATGGGCAGATGGACATAGGTTGGACAAAAGACTGTGAAATAAGGAATGGAGCGGCGTAAATTGTGTAGCCAGAGGAAGGGGTATCGGTGGATGCGAACGGAGTGAGAAGGCGAGGGCAAAAAAAATGGGTGTGCATCCAGCGAAGTGACACATAGAAGAGAGGGGTGTGGGGAATGGTGGGGTTGTTAGTTATCAAAAATTGCACAATTCATGTTCATATCATTGGGTTGTAAGCAGGATTTGTGCGTTTTAATAAAATGATACAACAATTAACAGGTATATGTCCACCCCATCTTATGAATGCCAGAATGTCTTTGAGAGACCAATGGGATAGATTTGCTGGCTGCTGCAGGTACCTTCTTAATTAATGACTGCATTTCCACTTAAGGATTTGGGTTACAAATAGTTCTCGGGAATGGAACCTTGCTGAACCTGTGGAGGGACCTGTTGAGTGTTTGCTGGTGAACTGCAATACTTATTTGAACCACTGCATAGAGTTTAATTAAAAAATGCCTTGTGAATTCAAACTCCGGTTGCACATGAAGAGTAAATGGCAGAGCATTATTGTACACAGAGACCTTGTGAATGCACAGCTGTCTGAAAAAGACAACGCAGGTGGAGAGCGTAGTGAAAAGGGTATTTTGACTTAAGATAGATACAAAATGCTGGAGTAACTCAGCGGACAGGCAGCATCTCTGGAGAGAAGGAATGGGTGATGTTTTATGTATAGACCCTTCTTCAGACTCAAGGTATTTGACTTGCTTGACCTCATAGGTCAAGCATGGAGTGTAAGAATTGGGACATTGTGTTTCAGCAGTACAAAACAATGGTTAGACCTTGCTTGGAGTATTATGTATAATTTTGGTTGTCACACTATAGGAAGAATGTAGTAGCACTGGAAAATGCAAAAGAGATTTACCGGGATGTTGCCTGGAATCTAGGTCTCTGGTTACAGGGTCAGATTAGACTAGCTTTATTCTCACCAGTACATAGCACGCAGAAGGATGTTGCTATCATAATCATAATCATACTTTATTAGCCAAGTATGTTTTGCAATATACGAGGAATTTGATTTTCCAACACAGTCATACCAATAAAGAGCAAAAAGATACACAAAATACATTTTAACACAAACATCCACCACAGTGACTCCACCACAATCCTCAGTGATGGAAGGCGGAAAAAAAGTTCGCTCAGAGGTATATAAACTTATGAGAGGCATTGATACGGTAGATAGTCATTTTCACAGGATAGGGGTGTCTGGAACTAGTGAGCACAGGTTTAAGGTACGAAATTTAAAGGAAGCCTGAGAAGAACGTTTTTCCACAGAAGGTGATAGTTGACAGATATGGGGCAGATCTAATCAAAATGATTAAAGGTCATTTGGAAAGTAATTTGCAACAGAAAAGGCAGAGAGACGGACCAATTGCAGGCAAATGGCAATAGCACCAGACAGGTCAGTAGTGATGAAGAGGGCTGCCAGACCCCTATGATTGGAAGAATACATTTCAAGTGTGGACTCACCTCCAAACTGTCACTTCCATCAGCCTCTCGATCAATAATATCAAAAATATCCTCGTGGATTTTTTCACCCTATGCAGAAAAAAATGACTTGATCATATAGCTCTTGAAAAAAAGAACATCTTTTCATGGCAGCTAACATGACAAATAAAACAACTATCTGGTGATCTACCACAAGGACATTAAAACATGCAATTTAAAGAACGAGTTGCACCCAAAATCTAAATGTTACCCAATCCCCTTTAGCCAAATATTACCATTCCATTGTTAGTCCCCTTATTTATGTTAAACACATATTTACAACCCCATCTTCACGCACTCAAGATGAAAGAACATGCTGCCATGCTGTGGTTATTACTTCCAACCATATATTTTATTCTCAGGTCATTTTTAGCTCTGCTTTATTACCAATAATCAGATCCTGAACAATTGTTTTCCTTACTTGCCAAAACAACACAATGCTCTTGGAAATTATCCCAAATGCTCCATTAATTTTATTCTTATACTTATCTTTTCAAACTTAATTAACCTAATCTATATGATGATTAAAGTCTGCCATAAATATTGCAATGCTCATCTCAAACTCCTTAGATTGTGACTAGATTGGAAATCCATGCTCCTCCTACCAGTGCTGCTTTCTCCTGCCATGCTTTCATTCCATCCATAAGATCAACAATTTCCATGCCTAAATTGCCTCTTATGCTTGCATTCATTTATTTACCCGTTACAGTCCTAACCAGGCATGTGCCGTGCGTAATTAGTCAGGGTAGGCAGTCAATATCTTTGGTCAGTCGGCTTTAAAAAAAAATCTTGAAAACCGCACATGTGCAGATTGTTCTCTCCCCGGTGAGCTGTCAGTCGGCTATTAAGACACTTGCGCTGCGCATGCGCAGTAGGCTGCTATGCATCCGCATCACATGCACGCAGTCCACAGTGTAAAGGCAGAATTTCAGCTGCCTTTATAAACCGTTGCCACTGATGACATGAAGCAGCGTCGACGCACGCCAGTAGCACATATTTCCGCGTGTTAAATGTACTCCGGATGAAAGGCACGGGAGAATTATGCCTACCCAACAGATCGATCTCTTAGGTAAGCATAATTCTCCCGTGCCTTTGCTATTTATATTTAGTGATTACCATTTTATAATTTTATTCAGGGAAGGCACTGCCTACCTTGCCTACCCTGACGGCACGTGCCTGGTCCTAACCCATCATTTTTTCGTCCGAACACCACCCCCCATCCGCACATCCTTCCTACTGTAAAGGTGAAGATGAGCAGCCGGAAGTGGTAGTGCAGGTTGGCACAAATGACATCGGGAAGAAGAGGAAAAATATTCTTCAGCGTGACTTCAGAGAACCCGGGAGAAGGCTGAAAAGCAGGACCTCTAGGGAGGTTATTTCCAGTTTGCTCCCAGTTCCTCGTGCTGGTGAGGGCAGGAACAGGGAGATAGGGGATCTGAATGTGTGGCTGAGGAGCTGGTGCGGGAAGCAGTGATTTAGATTCTTAGACCACTGGGATCTGTTTTGGGGGGGAGGGTGAATGGTACAAAAAGGACAGGTTGCACCTTAACAGGAGGGGGGACCAGATTTGTCACTACTACACGGGTGAGTTTAAACTAAATAGTTGGGGGAGGGGGTCAGACCTACTGGAGATATAAGGATGGGGTTAAAGGGACAGAGAGTATAAGAAAAGTTAAGAAATACACCAGAACTATCAGGGCAGGAGCTCAGGAAGGGATAGGAGAGTATGGCCATAGGCATCGATGTGAAAGGTGAGGAGAGTAATGGATTAAAAGTATTATATATGAATGCACAAGGTATAAGAAATAAAGTGGATAAGCTTAAGGCTCAGTTAGAAAATGGCAAGTATGATGTTTTTGGGAATTACAGAGACATGGTTGCAAGAGTACCAGGGCTGGGAACTGAATATCCAAGGGTATACATCCTTTTGAAACGACAGACAGTGGGTGTGGGTAGCTCTGTTGGTGAGGAATGAAATTCAGTCCCTTGCGAGGGGTGACATAGAATCAGGAAATGCAGAGTCAGTATGGATAGAACTGAGGAATTGTAAGGGTAAAAATTCCTAATAGGACATGGAATATTCCAGGCCCCCAAATGGGAGTTATCTACAGGTCCCCAAACAACAATATAGACAATAGACAATAATCAATAGGTGCAGGAGTAGGCCATTTGGCTCTTCGAGCCAACACCGCCATTCAATGTGATCATGGCTGATCATTCACAATCAGTAGCCTGGATATATAGTTGAATCAAGAGTTAAAATTGGCATGTCGTGAAGGTAATGCTACGGTTGTTATGGGAGATTTCAACATGCAGGTTGACTGGGAAAATCAGGTTAATGCTGGACCCCAAGAAAGGGAGTTTGTGGAGTGCCTCCGTGATGGATTCTTAGAACAGCTTCTAATGGCGCCTACCAGGGACAAGGCAATTCTGGATTTAGTGTGTGGTAGACATAAGTGCTGGAGAAACTTTAGTGTTGTGTAATGAACCGAATTTGATAAGGGAACTCGAGGTAAAGGAGCCATTAGGAGGTAGTGTCCATAATATGATACGTTTTAATTTACAATATGAGAGGGAGAAAGGAAAATCGGAAGTGTCAGTATTACAGTTGAACAAAGGGGACTATTGAGCCATGAGGGAAGAGCTGGCGAACGTTGACTGGAAAGATACCGTAGCAGGGATGACAGTGGAACAACAATGGCAGGTATTTCTGGGAATAATACAGAAAGTACAGGATCAGTTCCTTCCCAAAGAGGAAGAAAGATTCCAAGGGAAGTAAAGAGCAACTGTGACATGACTAATCTTCTGGAATTTTTTGAGGATGTAACTATGAAAATGGACAAGGAAGAGGCAGTGGATGTAGTGTACCTGGACTTTCAGAAAGTATTTGATAAGTTCCCCCATAGGAGATTAGTGGGCAAAATTAGAGCACATGGTATTGGGGGTAGGGTATTGACATGGATCGAAAATTGGTTGGCAGACAGGAAACAAAGAGTAGGGATTAACGGGTCCCTTTCAGAATGGCAGGCAGTAACTAGTGGGGAACCGCAAGGCTCGGTGCTGGGACCACAGCTATTTACAATATACATTAATGATTTAGATGAAGGGATTAAAAGTAACATTAGCAAATTTGCAGATGACACAAAGCTGGGTGGCAGTGTAAACTATGAGGAGGCTGCTATGAGGATGCAGGATGACTTGGACAGGGTGGGTGAGTGGGCAAATGCATGGCAGATGCAGTTTAGTGTGGATAAATGTGAGATTATCCACTTCTGCGGCAAAAATAGAAAGGCAGATTATTATCTGAATGGTGTTTATCTGAAGTTTGGAAAAGGGAAAGTGCAATGAGATCTGGGGGTCCTTGTTCATCAGTCACTGAAAGTAAGCATGCAGGTACAGCAGGCAGTGTAGAAAGCTAATAGCATGCTGGCCTTCATGAGAAGAGAAGTTGAGTATAGGA
Organism: Okamejei kenojei; assembly: GCA_035221665.1. Lineage (NCBI taxonomy): Eukaryota > Metazoa > Chordata > Chondrichthyes > Rajiformes > Rajidae > Okamejei > Okamejei kenojei. Next base: position 15,046,844 of record CM069161.1, read on the forward strand.
GCAAAGAGGTCCTTCTGCAGTTGTACAGGGCCCTAGGAGTATTGTGTGCAGTTTTGGTCTCCAAATTTGAGGAAGAACATTCTTGCTATTGAGGGAGTGCACCGTAGGTTCACAAGGTTAATTCCTGGGATGGCGGAACTATCATATGTTGATAGAATGGAGTGGCTGGGCTTATATACTCTGGAATTTAGAAGGATGAGAGGGGATGTTATTGAAATGTATAAGATTATTAAGGGATTGGCAATGCTAGAGGCAGGAAACATGTTCCCGATATTGGGGGAATCCAGAACCAGGGGCCACAGTTTAAGAATAATGGGTAGGCCATTTAGAATGGAGATGAGGAAAAACCCCCAGAGTTGTGAATCTGTGGAATTCTCTGCCTCAGAAGGCAGTGGAGGCCAATTCCCTGGATGCTTAAGAGAGAGTTAAATAGAGTTCTTAAAGATAGCGGAGTCAGGGGATATGGCGAGAAGGCAGGAACAGGGTAGTGATTGTGGCTGATCAGCCATGATCATATTGAATGGCGGTGCTGGCTCTAAGGGCCGAATGGTCTACTCCTGCACATATTATCAATTGTACCTCGGTACACATGACAATAAACTAAACTAAACTAAGTATTGCATATCCATGGATATTTAGTTCTCTGTTTTGGTATTGTAAGCATGACTCTGTAACAGCTATCAGATCATGACTTTCCATCTCAATTTGTGCCACGATCTCATCTATCATCATGAATATTTCACGCAATCAGGTTCAAATCCTTGAGTTTCCTTGTGTGAAACTAAACACAATGCAGACTTCAATTGTCAAATAACCCATGTATGGTTATAATTATGTCAGCCGTACCTACCTGTGAGTAGCCACTGGCCCAGTTATTACCTGCACCTCCACCATGCTCCGACAGGTAGATGTTCTCTGGATTGTACAGATTGGCATAAGGGGAATTCAGGATGGAATGAATCACACGAGGCTCCAAATCCAACAGCACAGCTCTTGGTATATAATGCTCATCATCCGCCTACATAAATATACATTAAAGTCAAATATTTATGAAATGCAGAGATTTTATAACAAATTCAACTAACCATAGGCATTTAATCCATAAACGATGGACTTTGTATTGGTTGCACCGTATACTTCGCTTTGCACTATTATGGTCTAGTTACCAACGGTTACTGATAATTTATCATGGCACTGCCCTGAGCTGGTTCGTCTCCTACTTCAAAGATAGGAGTTTCTCTACAAACATAGGCAACTCTTTCTCCTCCCCAGCTAGCATTTGCTGCAGGGTTCCACAAGGCTCCATCCTAGGCCCCATTCGCTTCTCCCTGTATATGCTTAGGCCAAGTCATTCAAAGGCACGGCATTTCCTTCCACTGCTATGCAGACGATACACAGCTCTATCTCCCCCTGAAACCCAACAACCGATCAAATCTACTCAGCCTTATGCACTGCCTCGAGGATATAAAGTGTTAGATGGCCCAGAACTTCCTCCAACTAAACGAAAGCAAGTCTGAGGTCATCCTACTCAGCCCCTCGGACTCCATCAAAACGATAGCAGGCAGCCTTGGAAGCCATAACCCATGTATGGTTGTAATTATGTCAGCCGTACCCACGTGTGAGTAGCCACTGGCCCAGTTATTACCTGCACCTCCACCATGCTCCGACAGATAGATGTTCTCAGAATTGTACAAATTGGCATAAGGGGAGTTCAGGATGGAATTAATCACACGAGGCTCCAAATCCAACAGCACAGCTCTTGGTATACCATTTTAGGCAGCAACGTAATGGTCAATGTACTGCCGCATAGTCTTAAACCGAATTAAAACATGCAGTAGCTGTAAAGGGGGACATAGCGTCACTTGGAGGTTTAAGACTCCACCAATGTAAAGCACTTTGGCCAACGACAGTTGTTTTTTAAATGTGCTATATAAATAAAAGTGACTTGACTTGACTTGAAGACTGAAAATGGATAGTTTCTTTTTTTTAAAGTAACCAACGTATAATTTTTTGTGTGTTGGAAAATAAAATATTGTGGCACAGCTGGTGGACTTGCTACCTCACACGCCAGAGATCTGTGTTCGATCCTGTCCTCGGGCACTACCTGTGTTGAATTTGCACATTCTCCCAGGTTAACTTGGCTCTGTAAAATTCCCCCTAATATGTAGGGAGTGGGTGAGGAAAGTGGGATAACAGAACTTGTGTGAATGGGTAGACAAAAATGCTGGAGAAACTCAGTGGGTGAGGCAGCATCTATGGAGCGAAGGAAATAGGCAAAGTTTCAGGTCGAGACCCTTCCTCAGACTGATGTGAGGGTGGGGGGGCGGGAAGAAGAAAGGAAGAGGCGGAGACAGTGGGCTGAGGGAGAGCTGAGAAGTGGAGGAGAAAGCAGGGACTATCTGAAATTGTAGAAGTCAATGTTCATACTGCTGGGGTGTAAACTGCCCAAGCGAAATATGATGTGCTGCTTCTCCAACTTACAGTGCTCCTCACTCTGGCCATGGAGAAGGCTCAGGCCACAAAGGTCAGATTCGAAATGGGAGAGGGAGTTGAAGTGCTGAGCCACCGGGAGATCAGGTTGGTTATTGTGAACCGAGTGGAGGTGTTGGGCGAAGCGATCGCCAAGCCTATGCTTTGTCTCACCGAAGTAGAGCAACTGACACCTAGAGCAGCGGATGCAATAGATGAGATTGGAGGAGGTGCAGGTGAACCTCTGCAGCACCTGGAAAGACGGCTTGGGTCCTTGAATGGAGTCAAGGGGAGGGGGGGGGGGGGTAAAGCGACAAGAGTAGCATTTACTCCTCAATACAGACCAAAAAATATTAACAAAGACCCTAGGAAGAAGATTGAGTAAATATGTTAGTAAACTAATAAATCCGGACCAAACAGGGTTCATACCAAAGAGATACTCATTTAACAATTTGAGACGGCTGTCTAATATAATGTACTCACATAATACTGAAGAAGAACTAGCAATTATTTCATTGGATGCAGAAAAAGCTTTTGATCAAGTAGAATGGCTATATTCATTCAAAGTATTAGAAAAATTTAACATGGGAGATAATTTTATTTCATGGGTAAAATTATTATATGATAAGCCGACGGCTAGAATACTGACTAATAATATATTATCCCCGAAATTCCAATTCTCAAGGGGCAATAGGCGTTATCGCCCCTGCTATTTGCACTAGTGATAGAGCCTTTAGCTGAAAGTATAAGAAGCCATCCGAATATTCATGGGTATATTACCAAACACTCAAATAATAAAATGTCATTATATGCAGACGACATATTATTATATATTACAAATTCGCAAATTAGCATACCAAATATACTAAATTTAATAGAGGAATTTGGTTCTTTTTCAGGATATAGAATAAATTGGAACAAAAGCGAAATTATGACGATAAAACCTCAAGAGTCGACACATCTGTTGAAATTCCCTTTTAGAATTACAACAGAAAAAATTCAAGTATTTCGGCACCCAAATTACTAGGAACTATAAATCATTACTCAATGCAAACTATATGCCTTTATTAACTAAATTAAATGGGTTGATTAAATTTTGGAAGACACTGCCGATGTCTTTAATAGGCAGAATAAACGCGATAAAAATGATCTTCTTACCACAAATATTGTACCTATTTCAATCAATACCAATATACTTACCTAAAAAATTCTTCAAAAATTAGATTCTGATATTATAAACTTCATATGGATTATAAATCACACAGAATTAAAAAAAAACAAAACACTTGTGTAAATCTAAAGAATCAGGGGGACTGATACTCCATAACTTATTGTATTATTATTGGGGCAGTGAATATTAAAAATATAATCTACTGGTTGGACAGTTCTGCCCAACAGGTAGATTGGATAAGAATGGAGAAAGAGGATTGTTCCCCTTGTAATATAGGAACGATCCTTTTTTCCCCAATAAAACTGAACAATGTAATATACAAGAAGAATCCAATTATTCATAGTATAATACGACGGTTTATTTGGAAACAAATAAAATTAACTTTTAAATTAAAAAAATTATTGCTTCTTTCTCCAATAGCTAATAATCCCTCATTCAATCCATTATTGATAAAACGTTTATCCATTGGGAAAGAATAGGAATTAAAACGATGGGAGATATGTATGAAATGGGAAAACTTTTATCATTCCAACACTTACAACTAAAATATAATTTGAAAAGTAATCAATATTTCAAATACCTTCAAATTCATGATTATTTGAAAAAGTATATACAAGGATATCAAACTTTAACCCCAGATCTTTTGGAGGAAGGAATGAATAGAAAGGCAGAATCAAGCAATTTAATATCTTTCTTATATAATATAATTCTAAATATAGAAACACCAACGACAGAGGCAATTAGAAGAGACTGGGAACAAGAGTTATTGATAAAAATTCCGAACGATAGATGGGATAAAAATTTATTATATGTAAACAAATGTTCATTGAATGTAAGACATAACCTAATTCAATTTAAAATTTTACACAGATTATATTATTCGAAAACAAGACTGAATAAAATATTTTCAAATGTTTCCCCCATCTGCGACAAATGTCTAACTCAAAATGCCACTATAGCACATTCCTTTGTCTCTTGTACAAAACTGTATACATTTTGGAATGAAATTTTTGGAATTTTTACAAAACTATTTAACACAAAATTGAACCCCAATACCGAATTGATTATCTTTGGATCAATGGAAGAGGGAAGTAAACTAACTATATTCCAAGAAGCTTTTCTTAATTATGGTCTAATAACAGCGAAAAAACTTATACTTAAATTTTGGAAAAACGCACCTACGCCAACATTCAAAATGTGGATTCAAAAACATGTCTGAACGCTACATCTTGAAGAAATGAGATTCCTCTTACTAGGCAAAGTAGACCAATTCTTAAAGATTTGGTCTCCGTTTATCAACTTTTTACAAGCATATGGTGCAACATAACATAACCTTAGAAATGAAATGGTTTAGAACTGGGTGACGGATGGGCAAAAATATGAGATAGGTAGATCTCTCCTAATCTCTTTTTTTTTTACTTTTTCCTTTTCTTTCAATCTTTTAACTTCTCACCTCTGTCCTTTATTTCTTTTGTTTTCTGTTTCTACCCAGCTTGTCTATCTATTCCGACACTCTTTATTTCCTTTTTCTCTCACTGTTCTTTTATTATTGAACCAAAAGTATGAAGTTGTACAAGAATGAAAATATGTATTTATGTATTAGGTACTTAAGTACCAGACTACTGTACTTACTTCTAACAAAAATAAACAAAACCAAAAAAAAAAGTAGCATTTCCTGCAGTTGCAAGGGAAAGTGCCCGGAGAGGGGGTGGTTTGGGTGGGAAGGGATGAATTGACCAGGGAGTTACGGAAGGAGCGGTCTCTGCAGAAAGCCGACAGGGGAGGAGATGGGAAGATGTGGCCAGTGGTGGGATCCCGTTGGTAGACAAAGCTGGAGAAAATCAGCAGGTGAGGCAGCATCAATGGAGCGAAGGAACAGGCAACGTTTCGGGTCGAGAACCTTCTTCAGACTGATGTCGGGGGCGGGAAAAAGAAAGGAAGAGGCGGAGACAGTAGGCTGTGGGAGAGCTGGGAATGGGAGGGGAAGTGGAAAGCAAGGACTACCTGAAATTGGAGAAGCCAATATTCATACCGCTGGGGTGTAAGCTACCCAAGCGAAATATGAGATGCTGTTCCTCCAATGTGCAGTGAGCTGAGCCACCGGGAGATGAGGTTGGTTATTGCGAACTGAGTATTGGTGGTGTGCGAAGCGATCGGGGAGAGGGAGGGAGATAGGGAGAGAGAGAGAGAGAAAAAAGTTGGAATCAAGAGCCTATTTGCTCGCAATATGACTATAGGGGTCCATAATAAAACTAATGACTGTAACAATGCATCGTTTGTCAATGACTACAGCAAGTTAACAAAAGCAGGAATGTCCAAAAAACTTTGTTGCTTATAGTATGAAGAACAGATAAATGACCAGTTGTTGATACCTGGTAGAAGAAAACATCCTTCCTGTCGGTTCCCTCGGTGGCAAATTCTTCAACAATTCCTTCAGGGCTGATACCATGTTCTGCACAAAGCTGTTTCCAGAATTCAAAACCAACTGTGAAGACAGAAAGATTATAATGAAAGACACTGTCAAAAATCCAAATTTACACTTGGATTAAAGTTGTTTTTCTTTGCCCATTTAAAAAAAAAATGTTATACTTGACAATACTTCAATCTTGAATTGAATGCAACATCTCCAAGTTTGCGGATGACACGAAGCTGGGGGGCAGTGTTAGCTGTGAGGAGGATGCTAGGAGGCTGCAAGGTGACTTGGATAGGTTGGGTGAGTGGGCAAATGCATGGCAGATGCAGTTTAATGTGGATAAATGTGAGGTTAAACATTTTTGGTGGCAAAAACAGGAGGGTAGACTATTATCTGAATGGTGGCCGATTAGGAAAAGGGGAGATGCAACGAGACCTGGGTGTCGTTGACACCAGTCATTGAAAGTAGGCATGCAGGTGCAGCAGGCTGTAAAGAAAGCGAATGGTATGTTGGCATTCATAGCAAAAGGATTTGAGTACAAGAGCAGGGAGGTTCTACTGCAGTTGTACAGGGTCTTGGTGAGGCCACACCTGGAGTATTGCGTACAGTTTTGGTCTCCTAATCTGAGGAAAGACATTCTTGCCATAGAGGGAGTACAGAGAAGGTTCACCAGACTGATTCCTGGGATGGCAGGACTTCCATATGAAGAAAGACTGGATAGACTCGGCATGTACTCGCTGGAATTTAGAAGATTGAGGGGGATCTTATAGAGACTTACAAAATTCTTAAGGGGTTGGATAGGCTAGATGCAGGAAGATTGTTCCCGATGTTGGGGAACTCCAGAACAAGGGGTCACAGTTTAAGGATAAAGGGGAAGTCTTTTAGAACCGAGATGAGAAAATCATTTTTCACACAGAGAGTGTTTAATCTGTGGAATTCTCTGCCACAGAAGGTAGTTGAGGCCAGTTCATTGGCTATATTTAAGAGGGAGTTAGATGTGGCCCTTGTGGCTAAAGGGGTCAGAGGGTATGGAGAGAAGGCAGGTATAGGATACTGAGTTCAATGATCAGCCATGATCATATTGAATGGCGGTGCAGGCTCGAAGGGCTGAAAGGCCTACTCCTGCACCTATTTTCTATGATTCTATGAATAATAATTTGACAAGTGAAATTTCAAAATGTAGCCACTGAGTAATCAAAATTGAGCTGACAGTAAAAACGCAAGCTGTATTGTAGTTGCCTATGGGGAGGGGAGTTATCGGGTGGAGTGTAAATGTGAGGCCTTGACTTAAGGGGCTCAACTGCTGTGTGGAGAGTAAGTCCTTCAGCAAGAAGGCTGAGCAAGGGTTGAGCAGAGGGGACAGGAGGTAAAAGTAAGTCTGCTGTTTCTTGTCAGTGTGTGATTGAAGTGCTTTTTTCCCTCTTGGTTTTAGTGCAGTAATAATGGCAGGTAGAATGGAGCAATGTTCCTCCTGCAGGATGTGGGAAGTCAGATAAACTCCTGGTATCCCACACTCCAAAGATGTACAGGTTTGTAGGTTAATTGGCTTCAGTAAAATTGTAAATTGGCCCTAGTATGTGTCGGATAGTGTGAGGGTGCAGGGATATCTGGTTGGTGCGGACACAGTGGGCCGAAGGGCCTGTTTCCGTGTTGTATCTCTAAAACAGACAGGAGATTCTGTGGCAGCAATCAATACTTCAGTGTGGTGTGTCGCGTTCCTGGTGCCAGGATATCTCTCAGTGGTTGCATTACATTCTCATGGGGGAAGGTGAGCAGCCAGACGTCATCGTGCATATTTGCATAAATTACATGGGTAGGAAAAGGTATGAGGTCCTGCAAAATGAATATTCAGAATTGGGTAAAAGGTAAAAAAGCCGGACCACTAGCATAATGATCTCCGGATCACTCCTGGTGCCACGTGCTAGTGAGGATAGGAACAGGAAGACAAGACAGATGAATGTGTGACTGAGGAGTTGGTGCATGGGACAGGGTTTCAGATTCATGGACCATTGGTATCTGTTCTGGTACAGAGGTGACCTGTACAAGTGTGATTTTTTTGCATCAGAACTGGAGGGGTACCAATATCCTTGCAGGCAGGCTTACTAGTTCTACAAGGGTGGGTTTATGTAGATTGACAGTGGGTGTGATCCAATGCATGACTGAGGCGGGTGAAAAGCTAAAAGTCAATATACAAAGTGATGAACGTTCAGTGGACAAGCAGAGGCATGGCAGGGAACGGAAAAGGACAATTGGATTAAATTGCATTTATTTTAATGCAAGAAACCTGATGGATAAGGTGGATGATCATGCAAAGGAGATGTTGTAGCCATTACGGCTAAGAGAGAGATAGGACTGGCAGCTTAATGTTTCAGGGTGCATGTGCTACAGGAGAGATGGAGGTTAATAGATCATAGGAGCAGAAGTCTACCTTCAGCCCATCAAATCTACTCTATATTCAATGTAGCGATGTTACAAAACTTACCTTCAGCGGCGCTGTAGTTCTACCACTGGCCGTGTGCATGACTTTGGCGCCTTTGGGGGGGGGGGACAGGATTAAAATGCCGTTTTCTACTGCCTGTCGGAGGCGGACTTCCTCGGGCGGCTAGCTGCTGATGAAAAATCAATCCAACTTCCGTTCCCGATTTTTAAATTTATTTTTTATTTTTTAAATCGCGAGACAATTTAATAATTAAATAAAAATAAAATGCGCCTTCTAACGCCCTCAACGTCTACAATGTGACGGGTCGCATGAACGGGACAAAACAAAGGGTAAGTCGTTTATTTTACATATAATCTTGCTGCTTGGGATGGCTTTAATCTAATTTTACGTTGCGAAAATGTGATTCGGGCCCCATACGAACCGGCACTGTTTTCCCTGCCGATATGGAGTTCAAATTCACCGCAAATGCAACGGTCCAATCGATCGCGTTGCAGAAAAACCCACTCGCAAGATGATTTAAATACTCTTTTTTTTGGACAATCATGTCATAAGAGCATCTAAATAGTCTATATTTTGTGTTATTGTCTACCCTTAGTCAATATTTTTATACTAAATATCAGTTTTAGTCCCATGTATTGTGCAAAAAAATAATGATTTAAATTATATTGAGTGGATGTTTCTAGATTAATTTATGGGAATTAAACATTAAATTCCTTCCATCTGGCATATAAATTCATGACAGTGAGATTTAAAAATCATGTTATGTGAATTCTTGTGTGAATGGGATTAATTTGTTATTTGGATAATTAGGCTATTTAAAAAATATATTATTTTCTTAAGAAATGGAATCTACAGGACATTCTTAATGGGAAAGTAGTGGCCAGAAAGGCATGTCATGCATGGTTTGAAGAGCAAAAACTTGTAGTTTACAATGCCAAAATTGAAAAGTTGAGGAGAAATAAGGTGTACAGAGTTGCTTATTGGTTACAATCTGAGGAGTATGATGATGCTGCTGATTATGATATGCCAATGTACCAGCTAGCAACTGATCTTCTCCATAAAGACTTGGTCTATTGCTAGAAATTGTAATTGATTTACCTATCTGTTATGGACTTACAGCATATAATATAATATTAAAGTTTTGATCTTGAGAATATCATATTTTTGAATTTTCAAGGCAGTCTGGGTGTTTATTACTATTTCCGTCACAACAGTCAATTTTGTAATTAACTACAATTAGGTAATTAACTAATTATATGCTTTAATTTCAGGTCATTCAAGTAAGATGTTTTATATTTGTTTCAGAATGCAATCTATAATAATTGAAAATTTCATTCAGTTCTTGATTTTTACGAAAGTTATGGGCTTTTGACTGTCCTTGATCACAGCTTTTGCGTTAAGTCAATGGAAAAGCAATAGGGAACAAGACGCTAATTTCTGATTATGAAAATGGCCATAACGTTTTTAATACTGAAGATATGAAAGTGAATTAGGTGTCAAATTAAACTTCTTTTTATGCTTTATCTGATGGGATAAATTGCAGACTTGATTTTTATAATCTCAAAATTTTGTAGCATTGCTATTCAATGTGTTCAGGAAAGTTTCCTCAGACAATATGGAGAGGGCCCCACACGGGATACAACATAGCTTAATCTACTCTTCAATAATTTGGAAGGCAAGTGACCACAATGCCCTTTGTGAACCCTTTGGAACCAGTAACAACTGTTCTATTAACTTTTAAATAGATACAGATACAAATGGGGTAAGCCCACAAGTTAAAATTCTGAATTGGGACAAGGCCAACTTTGATATTGGACAGGAACTTGCTAATTAATTGGAATTACATAGAAACATACAAAATAGGTGCAGGAGTAGGCCATTCAGCCCTTTGAGCCAGCACCACCATTCAATATGATCATGGGGTTACATTAGCTACCCTCCAGTCCACAGGAACTGATCCCGCGTCTATACAACATTGGAAAATGATCACCAATGCATCCACGTTTTGTAGGGCCACTTCCTTGAGTACTCTGGGATGCAGACCATCAGGACGGGGATTTATCTGCCTTCAGTCCCAACAGTTTCTCCAGAGTTTTATTGTTGTGAAACTTTGTATGTCCCAGACAGAAACTAGTTGTTTTATTATATATATATATATATATATATATAATATATATATATATATATATATATATATAATATATATATATATAGATACATATACACACACACACACATTAAGTGCACGATTATTGTTTGTGTATGTATATGTGTATATAGATAGACACAAAATGCTGGAGTAACTCAGCGGGACAGGCAGCATCTCTGGATAGAAGGAACGGGTGACGTTTCGGGTCGAGACCCTTTTCAATATGTATGTGTGTATATATGTGTATATATGTGTGTATATATATATATATATATATATATTATATATATATATATATATATATATATATATATATATATATACATACATACATACATACACACATATACACACACACACATATACACAATGATAGTGCACCAAGGATGGAAATCAGGAGGGCAGGGATAAGTCATAAGACAGCTATGGCAGATAGAGTGAAGGGGAATCCTAAGAAGTTCCATGAATATAGTAAGAGTAAAGTGGTGTTGGCTCGAAGGGCCGAATGGCCTACTCCTGCACCTATTTTCCATGTTTCTATCAAACGCGATGGAGAAGCGACGGGTACGGTAGTAGAAACTCTCCCACTATTAACCAAAGATACTAGATACTCCTCTTAGTCTAGTATCTTTGCTATTAACAGAATCCCTCGGCCCACGGTCCCCTCACCCCCAGCTCCACCCCCCGGTCCCGGCGCTGCCCAACCATTCGGAGGCCCAGACTACCGTCTCATCGCAGGCCCCGAGGTGGGAGACGCGGCCCCGGCTGCTTACTCTGGTTGCCGCACTGGCCGAGCTGCATGGTGATGATTTCCCGAGGCATCGTCGCCGCCGCTTCTGCCCGCCAACACCGCGGGTGCGCGCCGCTCGTGCCCTCCCACGCCGCGGGTGCGCGCCGCTCGTGCCCTCCCACGCCGCGGGTGCGCGCCGCTCGTTCCCGCGCACCACCCCTGCGCAAAGCCAGCGCTGTCCCTGGACAGTTCCAGTTGTCAGTATGTCTAATCTTCATCAGAGCCTCAAATACAAACACAATACGGGGAAACAGGCACCTCGGCCCGCCAAGCATATCCTATCCTATCCATGCCTTTAAAATGCAGTTATTATAGCTGCTTCAGCTTCTTCCACAGACAGAATCCATATACCCACCATCCTCTGAATTCCTATTAAATCTTTCATCTCTCACCTTAAACCTTTGCCCCTTTTGTTCTTGATTTCCGCCTTACCTTGGGAAAAAATACGTGTAATCACCCTATCTATGCCCCCTCATCGTTTTATATATGTAAACTTAATGCCTCGGTCAATGAACACACGCATGTCTATTTCATTGTAATTTTCTTTGGTGTCGGCAGGAACTACAGAAGAAGGGTCTCAATCCGTAATGCCAACTATTCCTTCTCTCCATAGATACTGCCTCACCCGCTGAGTTCCTCCAGCATTTTTGTCTACCTTCGATTTTTCCAGCATCTGATACAATGATACAATTTATTTGTTGTCATTTAAACTGAGGTTCAAACAAAATTTGGTTTCTGCAGTCATACAAACAAGAAAAACAACCGAGACACAACACAATTTACACAAACATCCATCACAGCGAATCTCCTCCTCACTGTGATGGAAGGCAAAGTCTTATCTCTCCCCTGCACTCCCCATTTTCCTCCCGATGTCAAAGTCAAAGCCCCCGGCAGGCGATGGTAAATAAGTCCTGCGGCCATTAAGGCCACGCCGGGCGATGCAAAGCCGTGCTCCTGGTCTTGATGTTGGAGCCCCCGGCGAGCGCCAGCATGTCCCGCCGGCCATTAAAGCCACACCGGGCGATGTAAGGCCCCGCTCCAGGTCATTTTCAACCCCGCAGCTCGGGCGGGAGAAGTTGCCGTTGCGGAAGCTCCGAAAAGCGGTCTCCCACCAGGGACCCACGAGCTCCCCGTGTTACCGTCCACCGGTCCTGCGGCTGGAACCTTCGAATCTCCGGGGTCGGGCCGCAGCAGCGCGCCACCACAGCTCCTCCCGTTCCGAACTTGGCCAGTTCCGCGATGGTGAGTAAGTCCGCAGGCTCCGCGACTGGAGCCCCAGGTCGTTCCAGTTGGAGGCCGCTCCACGGTGCTAGGCCCCAATGACAACGGCGACCCAACAGAGAAAAGGTCGGGTCCTCCGTACAGGGAAAAGATTTTAAAAAGTTTCCCCACCCCACGCCACACCCCCCCACACATACCCAGTTTAAAAAAAAACACTATAACTACACTCAAACAAGACAAGAAAATAAAAAAAGACAAACGGAGTGCAGAGGCCGCTGCAACGTGGATCTGCAATTCTTTCTTAAACGAAGGAACTACAGAAGCTGGCTTATACCAAAGATGGACACAAAATGTTGGAGTAACTCAAGGCACGCTAGAGGCAGGAAACATGTTCCTGATGTTGGGGGAGTCCAGAACCAGGGACCACAGTTTAAGAATAAGGAGTAAGCCATTTAGAACGGAGACGAGGAAACACTTTTTCTCACGGTGGTGGAGGCAGGTTCTCTGGATGCTTGCACGAGAGAGCTAGATAGGGCTCTTAAAAATAGCAGAGTCAGGGGATATGGGGAGAAGGCAGGAACGGGGTACTGATTGGGGATGATCAGCCATGATCACATTGAATGGCCTTCTCCTCCACCTATTGTCTATCTCTGGAGAAAAGGAATAGGTGACGTTTCAGGTCTCCTCAGCCTCTTGTGCTCCAGTGAGAACAATCTCAGCCTGTCCAATGTGTAAGAAGGAACTGCACTTGCTGGTTTAAACCGAAGCTTCACACAAAAGGCTGGAGTAACTCCGCGGGACAGGCAGCATCACTGCAGAGAAGGAATGGGTGACGTTTCGGGCTCTTCAGGCTGAAGTAATAAAAAACGAAGAAAATTAGTTTTGGTTACCTCCAGTTTAAATTCCATTTGGAATATTTTGGAGGACCAAGAAACCAAGAAAAAAAACAGCGCGAATTGGCAACAGCGTTTCCTCCTCGATAACCATCAGCACAAGAGCTGCTAATGTGCTCGGTCTCATGCTGTGTTGTTCTCACTGCTTTATTTGTGCTGCTGGAGGTTATAACACGGGACAGAGGATTTAACACTTGACCCTCGACCTCGAGGAGGCGCCTCATTAATATTGATGAGTTAAGATGGCGGCGGGCGGCGACTGGGGCCCGGGTCTAGGCCCTGAGCACCGGGCTCGCCGGCAGCGGCTGCTCCGCGCCCTGGGCCAGTACGAGCCGCAGCTCACCTTCTGCCAGAGCCTGCTGGTGTGGGAGCGGCCTGTGCACAGCCTGTTGTTGCATCTGGGCGCCAACCTCGGCTTCTGGTCAGTGGGCGTGGGGGGTCGGGCCCCGGGGAGGAGGGGATCGGGCCCCGGGGAGGAGGGGGATCGGGCCCCGGGGAGGAGGGGGATCGGGCCCCGGGGAGGAGGGGGATCGGGCCCCGGGGAGGAGGGGGATCGGGCCCCGGGGAGGAGGGGGATCGGGCCCCGGGGAGGAGGGGGATCGGGCCCCGGGGAGGAGGGGGATCGGGCCCCGGGGAGGAGGGGGATCGGGCCCCGGGGAGGAGGGGGATCGGGCCCCGGGAGGAGGGGGATCGGGCCCCGGGGAGGAGGGGATCGGGCCCCGTGGAGGAGGGGGATCGGGCCCCGGGAGGAGGGGGATCGGGCCCCGGGGAGGAGGGGGATCGGGCCCCGTGGAGGAGGGGATCGGGCCCCGTGGAGGAGGGGGGTCGGGCCCCGGGGAGGAGGGGGGTCGGGCCCCGGGGAGGAGGGGGATCGGGCCCCGTGGAGGAGGGGGATCGGGCCCCCGTGGAGGAGGGGGATCGGGCCCCTGGGAGGAGGGGGATCGGGCCCCGGGGAGGAGGGGGATAGAGCCCCGGGGAGGAGGGGGATCGGGTCCCGGGGAGGAGGGAGATAGAGCCCCGGTGAGGGGAGGAGCAGGAGGTGGAGGGGCATATTTTGCTCTGTTTGTTTTCAACTAACTGCGACCGTGTATATGACCGTGATCTGGCTGGAGGATACACGACACCGAACATCGGAGAAATATGAAAACAGAGACCTTGGGGTATGGGTCTGTCCACAGGAGGCCAGGAAAGGCAGGGTCTACACCCATTGTCTCCCTGTCTCAGTCAGTCCACTCACCTGCACCTTGGCTGAACTGAGGCCACACCCACCCCCCAACCCTCCGTTTCCACCACCGGGAGCCTCCCTCTATGGCGTGGACACCTGTCTTCCTTCTCCCACTTCCCAGATCTCCCCAGATGCTCCGATTCCCACATTTGGTTCTGTCATCTCCTGGAATGTCTGGGCAGTTCCTGTGTAGTGAGTTCCAGTGATGAGACTGTTTAACGCTATCCACTAGATGGTTATTTTGTGATGTTAAGGGATTGGTATTCAGCTCTTGGTTAGTAATGTGATTGTTTTGTGTCTCATGGCAGGTTTCTTGCACTGACGTCGCTGAGACTGGTATGCCTTGTTGCATTTGGTCTGATTATTATTGTGTGTATGGACACTTGTAAGAGCAGAATCTGGCCTGAGGTCAAAGGTAGGAACCTGCTATTCAGTCCAATGCAACTACCTTTTATGAGGAAATGTTGTCAAGAATCAGCAAGTCAGATATTAATAAATCATCTGATTCAGAATAGTTTCTAATTTGATAATGGTAGCATGTTCAGAAATCGAGATATCAGGCCTGTACGAAGCTTTTCAAAAAGGGGGGTGGCATGACAGGATTACATAAGTTTTAATGTGAAATAAAGTGTGCGCTGCGCACATCATGAGCGCAAAGCGTGAATTCCCTCGATGCCGGGGTCCAGGGCCCGCTTAAGGGCCCTGGAAACTCTGGGGTTTTAGATGCTCTATGATTCTGAGACTTAATTTAGAGCATTTTTGCACCAAATTTATGACCAATATTTCAGAAATTAGCAGGAATCTGAGAGGTAGCTTTTTCACACAAAGGGTGGTGGATGTATGGAACGAGCTGCCAGAGGAGGTAGTTAAGGCTGGGACTATCCTAACGTTTAAGAGATATTTGGATACGTACATGGATAGGACATGGTTAGATGGATATGGGCCAAAACGCGTGTGAGTGGGCTAGTGTAGATGGGACATGTTGGTCGGTGTTGGCAAGTTGGGCTGCAGGCCCTGTTTCCACACTACATCACTCTATGATTAAAAAGTTAAGAAGAAAAATGCATGTAGATAAGTAGAGCTGATTTAAAAGAGGAGTGAAATGTGAAGGCAGAGAGAGGTTTATGGGTGGAAAGGAAGTTCAAGAAGGAAATGCTGATGCTGGAATATCGAAGGTAGACAAAATTGCTGGAGAAACTCAGCGGGTGAGGCAGCATCTATGGAGTGAAGGAAATAGGCAACATTTCGGGCCCAAACCCTTCTCAGACTGATGCAGGGTGAGGGGGGGTGGGAAGAAGAAAGGAAGAGGAGGAGCCAGAGGGCTGAGGAAGAGCTGAGAAGGGGAGGAGTCAGCAAGGGCTACCGGAAATTGGAGGTCAATGTTCAGGCCACCAGGATGCAGACTGCCCAAGCGGAATATGAGGTGCTGCTCCTCCAGTTTCCGGTGGTGCTCACTCTGGCAATGGAGGAGGCCCAGGACAGAAAGGTCGGATTCGGAATGGGAGGGGGATTTGAAGTGCTGAGCCACAGGGAGATCAGGTTGGTTAATGTGGACTGAGCGGAGGTGTTCGGCGAAACGATCGGCAAGCCTACGCTTGGTCTCACCGATGTAGATCAGCTGACATCTAGAGCAGCAGATGCAATAGATGAGGTTGGAGGAGGTGCAGGTAAACCTCTGTCGCACCTGGAACGACTGCTTGGGTCCTTGAATGGAGTCGAGGGGGGAGGTAAAGCA